>JALAJA010000455.1:0-23365 GCA_023376005.1 Doryteuthis pealeii | reverse complement strand
ACTTGATATGATATATATATATATATATATAATATATATATATTATATATATATATATATATATACTATTAGGAAAGGACATCATAAGATATATTTTTCATAATTAAAATTCTTATGATTAGAATGAAAAAGAAATAATTATTTTTTGTTCAGACCACAATAGTCTTTTTAAAACTTTCCAAATTGAAAAAATGCTTCAATTTTAATACATTTTTAAAATTTGCGATTGAAGGCAGATTTTTCAAAGTCTTTTTAAGAACCAAAATGCTCTGCGGAGTTATCTTTCACAAGAAATATATATATATATATATAATATATATATATATATATATATTCCCATACTGTTTTTTTTAGTATTATAATCCAGAATGTTAGGAACAACAAATATAATACCAAAACGGTTAAATGTATTTTTATACTCAACAGTATTTGTTTTTATTTCTCACCAGGTACAGGAGGATTGATATGGTCTAGATTTCAAACTGTCCACAGTGCGTGTCCATGCAACCATTTCTTGTCTTTCTTGCTCTTGATCATGTTCGTTGTGATGCTGCTGTTGTACTGCTCTTTACTAAAAGAGGATATCATTCGTCGGGGGAAGAGTAATCTCCCCAAAACATCTAAAAAAAAAAAATCAAGAATTAAATGAAGTAACAACTTTAAAAACGAAGTTTGATTTTGTGTTTGCTTTTGTTTTGCTTTTGTTCTTTTGTTTCTTTGTTTTTGTTTTGTTTTCTTTTTAATAAAACAGTCAATCATTCAAAATTAAAACTCTGTTTTTATTTTTCTGGACAAAATTTTCTGCAAGAAATGGTGTCTTGTTTTTTAACGATTTAAATTCTCTACGAACTATTGATTACTAGCAGGACGTAGTGAATATACCACAGTTATTGGTAATTTGATTATTAGAACGTTTGATATGTTTACTTAAGAGCTATTGTAAAAATAGTTCAATTATATAAAAAAGTATAATAATCTTGATTTAACTGTCTCACACTCTCTTTTTCTTTCTTTCTTTTCTTTCTTTCTTCTTTCATCTTGACATATGTTCCTTTTTAAACATATTTAGCGTTATCGCTTCCACCGCAACCACCCCTCTCTCTATCTTACCATTACTCTCTTTCTTTCTTCTTTCTTATTATATTTTTCTATGTAGCATGTTATTTTTCTTTGCCTTTGTTTATAAAAATGGAATGGTCAATTATTTAGCTGTTCCGCGGTGACAACACTCCAAAAGAAATAAGACTTCAATGGATAAACAACACAGGTAATCAGGATTTACATGTTTGCATTCATCTTTAACCAGTGTGTGTTACAAGACTATAACCGGTCGTACAATTTAAGGTTCTATACTTTTTGATCTAGGATATAATTAGGTTATTTAAACCCCTCCGACAGAGACGAGGGCGAGCTTGGATAAATATATACACTAAATGTAACAACTCATATATATATATATAATAGTATAAATATATATTTATATTATGTGTATGTGTGTGTGTGTGCCGTGTACGTGGTGTTGTGTGTGTGTGTGTGTGCGCGCGCGTTATTACGCTGTTGTTGTTGTATTTGTATTGTTTATAACCTTGTATTAGAAAACTGTTGTATGTATTTTGGTATCGGTGATTTTTTTAATGGATTTACTGGCGCCAAACTTCAATAATTATTATCTGGTATTTTGATAAATGTTTTTAACAACATGGAAAAATATTGAAAGCATTTCGATCTATTTCATCGATTCTAAGTCCTCGATTTAAATCAATGACGGTGTATAGTTGTTGTTTTTTGTGGGGGGGGGACTAAGTAAGAATTCTAAAAGCAATATTGAACACTTTAGACATGCATAAAAGACCCATCATTAACACTGCTTGGTTGAGTTGGCTTGGTTGGTTGGATTTTACGGCATGCCAACCATTATGCCGAAGAGGAATTGTTTTATTCATTCCATGATATTAAAAAAAATTAAACTCAATTTTTTAACACATTTTAATACTCATTTTTAGGTACTAATTAACCCATAGATGGGATTCCTAACAAGTACTACCACTTCCGAGTCAGAGTGTGCCTGAGAGTAAGGGCGATGAAGTGGTATTTCCACATCCCCAGAGCTCCAGAATTTGAACCTCAAACCATCAGATAAAGCTAACTTTACCCAGAAAACTACGACCCTCAGCCACTACCTTCTCAGGTACATTTTATGATAAAAAGGGTTGGGGCTGTCATAAAGGCAATAGGCGTTGGGACCAATCATATAGGTGATACGGCTTGACGTTACCAGATGCTGATTGATAGAGGGCCACTCCGAACGCCCGTCTAACCTAAATAAAGACCAAGTGGTGTCTGTGCATATCATGGACGGCTCAAGCCCCGAGGGTCCACTCCTTAAGTATCAGGGTTGCCCACCCACGGCCAACCATGGGGCACCATTGGGGGCACTTAACGCTGGTGTGAAAACTTCTCAAGATGTGATATATCTGTCAATAAAAATAATATCAGATAAGATAAAATCTGTAATCATGTAACACACAATTAAAGTCAATCCAAATGAACCAAAATTCCATGCCAAGCTGAACAAAAAGATAAATTTCCTCCTATCCCCCTCTTCACATTCTTTCTTTCTTTTTATCCAGGTGTGAACTATCAGTTAACGTTAGACAATCACCAAAATTTGAGAAGCTCCAAATTCCACAGTATTGGCGGAGCTACAAATTTCAAACGACCGTCGTAGAGTTAACGAAAAATGGCGACTTTTTGTATCTATTTTTCCTGTAAAATGAGTTCTAGAGTTTTTCCCTACATACCAAATTGGTTTATAAAAATCATTTTTTCCAACGAATCCACAATGCATCAAAAAATCTTACACTCAACCAATTTTAAGATATTGATGATTTTTTATTTTTTTATAGCAAGATCTATGACAAAATTAAAATCATTAATAACTTAAAATTGGTTATCTTCAAGACTGTTTGATAGCATATTTGGACAAAAATAAGTTACAAAAAGTCCCCATTTTTCGCGACCCCCTTCAAATATGGAGAGCTAAAAATCGATATAACTCCGTCAATTTTTGGAATTGGAAGCTTAAATGTTGGGTATTGTCTAACTTTCTCATACTCCACACTTGGACAAAATTTCAGAATTGAAGGGGTGCGTGACATGGCCTGGATAATTCAACTCAGACTCCAGAACAGGACAGCCATCTAATGCCGGAGTGAAAACTAGCGAGGAGTGAAATAACAATAAAATAAAAGGAAAATTGACTTGCATTTTCTTTGTGAAGAAAAGTTTTTCAGAAAATTATATCGTTAAAAATTATCAAATATTGCACAGTAGATTTAGAGCTTTGTAAATAAGAATTTTCATTTTTTTTTTCCATTAAAATCCCGTCTGTCCATCGACATTTGCCCAGAGGAACGCATGCGTAGATAACAAAACTACAATGTGTTTATTAGAAGAGTTTTCTCATATTTTCTATAATGTTAGATTATTCTGAATGATTTTTTGTTGAAAAGTCAAAAATGGGAAGAAAAGCAACTATATGGATACTTCAAGTGACAAATTGCAGAGACCACACATGAAAAGTCCTGGCCATGGCTCAGAAACTGAATATCTCATGATTGCAGCGCAAGTCAATGCCATATAAACAAACTATATCCAAGCAAAAATAGATAAGACGTAACAGAATAGCAACTGTATGATGTGTGGAGACAGAGACGAAACAGTTAATTATATACTAAGCGTCTGCAACAAACTAGCATGAAGAGGCTACAAGACTTGGCACTACTGGGAATTGTGCAAGAAATTAAATGTTCACCATGCTTACTAAATGGTATATGCACAAAACTAGAAGTGGTCCCAAGGAATGAGACGTATAAAATTCTCTGGGAATTTGAAATATACATGGTTCACCTAATCCAGGATAGGAGACAAGACCTAGTGTTGATTAAGAAGAGAACGGAGGATCACGAAGTAAAAATGAAAGAAAACGAAAACATAAACAAACACTTGAACTTTGCCAGATAATTGAAAAAAACTGTGAAACATTAAAGTAACGGTCGTACCAATTGTAATTGGTGCCCTTGGAACTATTCACTTAACTAGGAGGCCAGACCTGATGTTTAATAACAACGAGAAGATAGCTTGTCTTCTCGTGGATTTAGCCGTCCCTGTGGATGACTGAGTGAAAATGAAAGAAGACGAAAAATAAACAAGTACTTGGACTTTGCCAGAAAACGGAAAATGTTGGAAATAATGGTAAAAGTCATACAAAATGTAATTGGCGCCCGTTGAACAGTCCCCAATGGTTTAGAAAAGATTCTGGATGAATTGGAAATCAGAGGAAGAAGAGACGAACATTGCTAAGATTGACGGCAGAATACTCAGAAGAGTCCTGAAACATGGATATTTGCAGTCATATCTTCAGAGAAGCAGCATAAAGTGGGGTGTGAAGAACCTCTATAATAATAATAATTAATAATAATAATAATAATAATAATATAATAAATTGACTATTGTGATTATTCTATTTCCCACGGTAATGTAATATCAAGTATTCCTATCTAATACAAATAATCTGCACACAGTATGGTCTATAAATATTCCTACCTAATATATAATTGTATATTTTCAAGAAATTGTTTCTGTTTAATAACAATCATTTGTTTTTCACACAGTTTATGGTTTCAAGTATTTCTAATGCATAATAATAATTTTCAAGAAATCCGCATATATGAGACACTAACAAGTACTTCCACTGCGGGTCATAGAGTACCTTGTAGTAATGGGGTATTTAAAAAGGGGTATTCCACATTCGACAAAGTTTCAGAATGAAAAGCCAACAACACGCTGCTAAGTTTGCTCAAATGGTAGTTTCTCCTCGACGAATTGCCCATTTCTTTTTTATTGCATCAGTTTTTTAATTTATTGCTGGTTACACGTAGTGGGCCAATAATTTAACACGTCTCGGTGGTATAATATGAATAACGCGTGCAAAGCAATGGTAAATTGATTGTGTTACGTGTTGGTACACATTTGAGGGCAAGTATTTATCTGTGATTTATTTATGATCTGTATCTATTTCATACAATATGATATAATAGAATATATAAAAATCAAAATGATTGTAACAGGTTATAAATAATAGGAATAAACAGATAATTAAGCAACTAATATATATATATATATATATATATATATATATATATATATATATATATATATATATATATATATATATCCAAAAGTCCAGAGAAGAAATCTTCCTTACGAGACAAGAGTTTTATTTTTAAAAAACCTGTCGCAGTTTGAAAGCTAATGTGAGCTCTTAATGTTAGAGTCACAGAGCAAATATATAAGTAGAAATAACAAAAGACTTAGAGCTCCCTGAAATAGACTATTAAGCTAAATCTCTATGTCTTTTGTCATATATATATATATATATATATTTAGAATAAACGTAACCCGTTGGGTCACCCATTGGCTCTCGGTAGATAACTGGGATTAGGTAGGTATTGCCAAAGATTTTTACAAAATAAATTTACCCCCCCCCCGATTGATAACAAAATTGCCAAAAATAAAGGAATTATCCGATTTTAATGAAATGTTCAGTTGTTGATTTATTAATGAATGAATTTATAATGCATCAGTTATTTTATTTCAAAACTTTCTGATTTTCTGCCGTTTCATTTTAATTTTGAACCCCCTTATTTTTGGGGGGCAAGATTCGGTGGGATTATATAAGGTGAACTTATTAATGATAAATAAAAAGACAAAAGACCGAAGATGTAAATAGAAGAAGAAAAAAATTAGGGGCGATTCTGGTGTAAAATAAGCACCAAAAATCGGAAAATTAAATGTAAAATATTTTTTTCGAGTTTTTTTGTTTTTGTATATAATTAGCTTCTAGAATATAAGTGAAAAATCATACATCGATATTTGTTCTGTCTAAAAAGTGGGGCCTAACTTTTAATTGAGTTTTCTCCACAGATTATTAGATAACATACTAAAGTAGACTCTTTATTAAATAAAGTTGTTTTTAGAATCTAAAAATATGAAATTTGAAACTTAAATTAAGTAATTCATATCTAAATGAATTTTACCTTATTAATTAGGTATATAGATTGTTTGTGCTATGGTATATAGAAATGGTATATTTATTTTAAAGAATTTCGATTTATTTCCATTGAATCAGTTTGATTGAAACGATTCAGTAATTAAAAAAAAGAATTCCTTGATTAATAAGTCAAACACAGAAAATTGTATTAAAATTGATAATTCCCTGATTTTCGGTATTTTTTTTCAATCGGGCGGGGGGTACATTTTTTTTTGTAAAATACGGATTTTACGCCATCTTGGCAGTGCTAGTATAAAATGTATTATCATAAATTTCATGAGTAATTTTTTTTTTTTTTTTTTTTTTTTTTACTTGATGGTCATTTTCAACTTTTCAAATTAGACAAAAGGTGCATATCGGCATAAATGCCTCCTGGCCTCCTGTCTTAAAAACACTATGCGGTGCTGCTGAAAATCGACCCGTGCTACTTATGAACTCCTAGCTGGTTGAAGGCATTTTTTCCGAAAAGTTAATGTGATATGAAAAGCGATGTTTTACTCCTTCAAGTCTTTTCTCGGCGAGTAAATGTAAATATTTTACTCTTAAAAATATTTTTTAGCGGTTTGAAGGCGTTTTTATCGACAAATAACTTTTTTTTAATGGTTTGAAGGCGTTCAAGTAAGCCATCTCAGGTTTTTTTACCGACAAGTAAATGTAAATATCCTACTTAAAAACAATTTTTCGGTATTTTAATTTTATTTAAATTCAAAATAACTGTCAAATTTTTGTGAATAAAAACGGTGTGCTTAGAAAATAAAAACAATCAATACAAATAAAAAAAATAGAAAAAATATTCATTTACTTATCGAGAAAAGAGTTGATGAGGAAATATCGCTTCATAACTTTTCGGGACAAACGCTTTTAAACGGCTAGAGAGTTCATATGTAGCACGGGTCGGATTTTAGCGTTTTCAGGGACTGAAGGCCAGGACGCATTTATGCGATATGAACCGAAATAGTTCGACCTTAAATAATTGATTAATTCATTTTAATTCGTTTTTAAAGTGAAAATGAGACCAATTTTGGCAGTCCTAGTATTAGGGAAAAAGGGTTTGCAATGTGAATTACATTTTTTTTTAAATATGGCCGGAGAGTTTTTTAAATTTTTCTAAGATTTTTAAAGAAAAGGAAACGTTTGACTTAGTTTAAATTGAAATAGATCATGGGTGTCGCTGAATCTTAATATGCAAATAAAGTAAGTAGTTGAATGTTTCTATCAGAATGACTCTCCATCTTTCTCTATCACCAGAGAGATTAATATTTGTAAAGGAGGAGGTAAACAAGAATACATACAGAGGGTGGAAGTAATATGCAAAAATGTGAGTGAGAGACTGGTCAGTTTTTTGACTTAATTGCTAATTACGACTAATTAGAACCAATTAAAATGGAATTTCTTTCAAACATAATTCAATCCTAAACTAAGGTATATTTTTTGTCATTAAACTAAACAGGAAAAAAGCTTTGGGAAATAAAAAGCGATTATCTCAGCTTTAGTATAATAAATAATAATAATAATAATAATATAATATAATAATAATACTACTACATACATACATACATACATATATATATATATATATATATATATATATATATATATATATATATATATATATATATATGGTGATACGGTGAGGAAATTAATATATTATATTTTTTAAATATTTTCTTCTCATATATATATATAATATATATATATAGCTGTCAATGGTTTCTATTCTTCTTTCTCTTCTTCTTCTTTCTTCTTCTTCTTCTTCTTCTTCTTCTTCTTCTTCTTCTCTTCACCATCATATCATCATCATCCCCATCATCATCGCTTCTCTTTTCCACTTTTCAACAAAGAAAACGTTAATCATAATAATAATCACTCGACATGACTATTCATCATTTCAATCGGATATAAATACAAATAACACCGGCAAAAATTAGTTGCATTTTAATAAGCATCTAATAACAGTCACAAGAATGTAATTTTTTATAAATATATATATATATATATATATATATATATATATATATATATATATATATATATAATATATGGAGATACGGTCAGGAAACTTATATTATTTTTTTAAAATATTTTTTTCTTATATATATATATATATATATATATATATATGGCTGTCAATGGATTTCTATTTTTGTTTCATTTTATTATCATTTTTTTAATAAAAGTCCTAGTTATAACCATTTTTTCATCGTTTCCACCTTCCTTAAGGTGATACCGCTATGTTATTATGAAAGTAAATATTCTAAATATTGTTTTTAAAAAAAGAAGTGAAATATTTGCAATGGTACATATATGTATCGCTACATACATCAGTAATATACATAATGGTGCATATGTGTATTTTTACGTACATCAGTAATATACATAGTGGTATATATGTGTAACAATACGTAGTCAACGTGTTAATGCCAAATATTTAGTGCTCCATACTTCTAGCCTTATGTCAAACCATGCTTTGCTTTGTAAATAGCATAGCTGGTGCGTTTCTATAACTTTTTTTGTATTACCCACAAGTATATGCAAGCTAGGGTCAGTTGCGCATGAGAGATGATTTAAATATCTAACACGCCCTGGTTAAAATGAGATTGTCCAAATTGTCCAAACACGTAAATCCTGATTATCTGATGTCGCTTACCCACCGAATTCTTATTTCTTATGAGTGTCGTTATCTCAGCTAAAAGAGAAGAAAAGGGACATGCGACGCAGAAAAATATTTGAAAGAAGGAAAAAGAGAAAGAAAGGGAAAGATAGAGAGAAGGGTGAGTTCACGGAAACGATAACGCTAATATGTTTTAATCGAACATAATCAAAAGAAAAGATTTTACAGGTTGAACTATTTTTTTCAATAGCTCTTATGAAAACATAGCAAATATAAGAAAGAAATACAAAAGAAAGAAAGAAAGAAAGAAAGAGAGTAGGGGAAATATATATAGAGGGAGTGAGCGCGTGGAAGTGATTACGCTAGTCTGTTTCAATCGAACATAATAGATAAAAAGAAAAGAAAGAAAGAAAAGAGTGTGTGAGAGAGAGAGGGAGAGTTAAATCAAGATATCATACTTTTTACATATTAAATTAATTCGCAATAGCCCTTAAGTAAACATATCAAACGTTGTAATAATTAAGTTATCATACTGCGGTATATGCACAGGTCTTGCTAGTAGCGAATATTGCAATAAAAAGGTTTGGTCGAATACAAAAGTACATCAGCAATGACGTTCGCCCAAGTTTAACCGCACTCTAATCAGATCGATAATTGATTGGTGAATATCAATGAATATATGTTGAAATGTCCAATTTGGTGGCCGGTATGGTATCGATTTCTTTTGAAATTGAAAGTAGCGAAACGGCTTACCATGTCCCCAACCCCCACAGTGCAATAATCCCTTAGAGAAATTTACCATAATCAAGAATCAATGTGTTTTTAATAAGCAAACTTGGTCGTACATTTATATAAAAAACACATGTTGGACACCACCAGAAACCCAATAGTTGATTATACACACACACACACACACACACACACAACACACATATTATATATTATATATATATATATATATATATATATATATTTGTGTGTGTATATGTACATAAAAAATCCGTGCCTTTGATTTTTTACAATCTTTCTTTACAATCCATTAAATTTATCCCGAATATGTCTCTCTCTCTCTCTCTCTCTTCTCTCTCTCTCTCTCTCTCTCTCTCTCTCTCTCTCTCTACATATATATATATATATATATATATATATATATATATATATATATATATAGAGACAGAGAGACAGAGAGACAGAGAGGGTGTTCGGGATAAATTTAATGGATTGTAAAGAAATTCAACAGGCACGGAAATTACACTACAGTCAACAAGTTTTACCCAAAATAACTACCATTACTGTCGATCACAGCCTCAATCCTGCTCCGGAACCTGGAGCAAGCTGATGTTACAATTTCCCTGGGAACGGTCTCAAAAACTACCTTAATTCTGTCGATTAACTGGGCTTTTGTAGTACTGGCACGGCGATTGGTGTCTTTCTCAACAGTGCCACATACATAATAATCCATGGGGTTAAGATCTGGGGAGTTCGGAGGCCAAACATTGGGACTGGAGTAGTCGTAAAAATTTGCCGACAACCATTTTTGACTTTTTCCAGAGGTGTGGCAGGGGGCTGAATCCTGCTGACATACATATGGCTTACAATTGGCTACCCTTGTTATCCAGTACTTGACTATAGTGTTTAGCAACTCCACGTAGGTATCTGAATTCAACTTGAGACCCTCTCTGAAAGAATGCAGAGGCATCACATTACCCTCAGAGGATACACACCCGAAAACTATCAGTGTTTGGGGACATTTAGTCTGCATGACAGGAGGGGTTTCCTTTGGATTGTATGCAAGCCATCTGTTATTCTACGTGTTGTGCTTTTGATCTTGGCAAAAGTTTTTCTCATCGGAAAAGAACCAGATTGTTTGTGGTTCCGCAGGATGTTTCACTTTGCTCAGAAATTTCTTCGCCTTTGCCAGACGATTTTCACGGGCCTTTCTGGGAGTAATTGAACTCTGCTACGCTTGCATGAGTAGTAGCGAAGGTCTTCACTGAGTGTAAGCTTCATGGTAGAGACTGAAACATTCAATTCATGTAACAAAGCCCGAATTCCAATGCCAGGGTCCTCCAACACTTTTTTCTGTAGATTTTCGACGAATTCTGCCTGTAAAAGTAATCAGATTGTTATGTTATGTTTTTTTCTTCTAGCCACAGCTCGTAGTCTCCATTACAATTCTCCAGTTCATGCCCGATTGATTTTACAGTGTTCAGGGAGCATTGTGCAGTAACCATAATCTCCTTATTTTGATTGCAGGCGGAAGAATCATGATACAAGTTATTCTCTTCCATGATTCAGGTGGGTTCCAGTCATCCATTCTAACTGTATCACGTATATGAATGAAGAAGGATGCAAGCTTTTTAAATGATGCGTAGTGTGCGTCAATACCTCTAACATACGGGGCAAAATAAAAGAAATATAAGTATGTCAAATTTATCCCGAAACCCTGTATATATAAATACAAATAGTTATTAGAGATACGGCGAATCAGGACTGTATGTGGATGACTATATATATATATATATATATATATATATATATATATATATATATATATATAATATTATATATATAAGTAGCGTACAATTAGGCAGCAGTATTTTTGTGATTCGTTTGTATGTGTGTGTGTGTAATAGAAGTATTATATATCTATTTAGTTCACTATCTCTCAACCCTCCTCTCTCTCTCTCTCTCTCTCTATATATATATATAAATATATATATTATATATATATACACCATACTATATATATGGAAAGAGAGAGATAGACAGAGACAGAGACAGAATAGACACACAGACAGACAGACAGAGACAGGGACACAGAGAGATTGTAGCAATTATTTATTATATAAAAAGATGCTAAAAGATGTGTTTCTCCGAACAAAGGGCGCCTTGCCCTAGGCTTGTTCAAATTGTTTCCTGGATGAATTAGACATTTTATTTGTTTCCTAGATTAATTTAGACTTTTGTGCCTGCGGCTAACAATATATATATATATATATATATATATATATATATATATGTGTGTGTGTGTGTGTGTGTGTGTGTGGTGTGTGTGTGTGTGTGTGTCCCGCGTACTCATGTATCGAAAGGATAAAAATAACTCTAAAAAACAGGTTGATGAATAATCAATAATGAATTAATTGTACATCATTTTATGAATAGCCCGATATTTATTTAAATCACCTTCCTAACCTAATATTTCGATGTCTATTTACATCATATTCAATAATATTTCGTTGTTGTTTTTTAATATTATGAGAATGTAATATTTCATTTTATATTTACTCCATATTTTTGTGGTGTATTTACATTACTCTCACAATGTAATATGTAATGTTTATTTATGTGACCCTGAATATGATATTTCGTCGCTTACTTGCATCATCGTTATATATTAATACTCTCGTTCCTTAAAAGTACGAACAGTATCATCTTGGCAACACTAATTGTTTTAAAATTAAACCGTCCAATTCGTTCAAGATGAAATTCAGAAATGCAAATCCTTATTATCTGGTGTTGCTTATTCCGTGAATTATTATTTTCTTGTGAGTGTCATCTTCTCGGTATATAATTGACCATTCTGTTTTATTATAAGAAAAGAAAGGGAAGAAAAGGGGACTTGCTACACAAAAATATGATAAGAAAGAGAAAGAAAGAAATAGAGTGGGGGAAATATCGAGATAAGGGGTGAGTAGGAGATTTATTTTCAACTTGTTAAATTCCGAGAGACGCCGGGTAGCTCTGCTAGTAATTTTACAGAAAAGTGTTAAGAATGTACTTATATTTATAGGCTATGCTGTATATAATCATTTGTATTCCTAAATATTTCAGTGATGCAGTGTCCATGCCAGGAATATATGAGATAAAAATCGTATGAATGAAAATATGAAATATTGACTAACGCAAACTTATTTAGCCATCTGGCCGGAATGTAATAATTCTGTATTTATTTTTGTGGATTGATTCATTAATTGACTGAGTGTTATTTGATGCATAGAGGTTAAAGAATCGCATTTATTGTCCGTTCATATTTATTCTTTAATGTAGTTGTTTCTTAAGAGTTTTATCAATCAGTATCTGATATCAAATGATAGATTGATTTTTAACGGCATTCAACCATCGAGTGTTATTTGATGCCTAGAGGTTAAAGAATGCATTTATTGTACGTTCATATTTACATTCTTTATGTAGTTGTTTCTTAAGAGTTTTATACTCAGTTATATGATATCAAATGATAATTGATTTTTAAGGATGTCAACCCTGAGTGTTATTTGATGCCTAGAGGTTAGAGAATGCATTTATTTGTCCGTTCATAATTTACATTCTTTATGTAGTTGTTTCTTAAGAGTTTTATTCAACTCAGTTATATGATATAATGATAGATTGATTTTTAACGGATGTCAACACCATCGAGTGTTATTTGAATGCTAGAGGTTAGAGATGCATTTATGGTCGTTCATATTTAAAATTCTTTATGTAGTTGGTTTCTCTAAGAGTTTTTATATCAGTTATATGATATCAAATGAAGATTGATTTTTAACAGGATGTAACCATCGAGTGTTATTTGATGCTAGAGGTTAGAGAATCGCATTTATGTCCGTTCATATTTACATTCTTTATGTAGTTGTTTCTTAAGAGTTTTTATCATAGTTATATGATATCAAATTGATGATTGATTTTTTAACGGCATGTCAACCCATGAGTGTTATTGATGCTAGAGGTTAGAGAATCGCATTTATTGTCCGTTTCAATTTACCATTCTTTCATGTAGTTGTTTTTAAGCAGTTTTTATCATCAGTTATATGATATCAATGTAGATTGATTTTTACGGCATGTCAACATCGAGTGTTATTTGAAGCATAGAGGTTTAAGAATCGTCCTTTATTGTCGTTATATTTAATCTCTTTATGTAGTTGTTTTTTAAGATTTTATAACTCAGTTAATATGATAATCCAATGATAGATTGATTTTTAACGGCATGTCAACCCATCGAGTGTTATTTGATGCCTAAGGTTAGAGAATCGCATTTATTGTCCGTTCATATTTAATTCTTTATGTAGTTGTTTCTTAAGAGTTTTATCACTCAGTTATATGATATCAAATGATAGATTGATTTTTAAACGGCATGTCAACCCATCGAGTGTTATTTGATGCCTAGAGGTTAGGATCGCATTTATTGTCCGTTCATATTTACATTCTTTATGTAGTTGTTTCTTAAGAGTTTTATCACTCAGTTATATTTCATATAAAATGATAGATTGATTTTTTAACGGCATGTCAACCCATCGAGTGTTATTTGATGCCTAGAGGTTAGAGAATCGCATTTATTGTACGTTCATATTTACATTTCTTATGTAGGTTTGTTTCTTAAGAGTTTTATCACTCAGTTATGATATAAATGATAGATTGATTTTTAACGGCATGTCAACCCATCGAGTGTTATTTGATGCCTAGAGGTTAGAGAATCGCATTTATTGTACGTTCATATTTACATTCTTTATGTAGTTGTTTCTTAAGAGTTTTATCACTCAGTTATATGATATCAAATGATAGATTGATTTTTAACGGCATGTAACCCATCGAGTGTTATTTGATGCCTAGAGGTTAGAGAATCGCATTTATTGTACGTTCATATTTACATTCTTTGTAGTTGTTTCTTAAGAGTTTTTATCACTCAGTTATATGATATCAAATGATAGATTGATTTTTTAACGGCATGTCAACACCATCGAGTGTTATTTGATGCCTAGAGGTTAGAGAATCGCATTTATTGTCCGTTTATTTCCATTCTTTATGTAGTTGTTTCTTAAGAGTTTTATCATCAGTTAATGATATCAAATGATAGATTGATTTTTAACGGCATGTCAACCATCGAGTGTTATTTGATGCCTAGAGGTTAGAGAATCGCATTTATTGTACGTTATATTTACATTTTTTATGTAGTTGTTTCTTAAGAGTTTTATCACTCAGTTATATGATATCAAATGATAGATTGATTTTTAACGGCATGTCAACCCATCGAGTGTTATTTGATGCCTAAGGTTTAGAGAATCGCATTATTGTCCGTTCATATTTACATTTTTATGTAGTTGTTTTTCTTTAAGAGTTTTATCACTCAGTTATATGATATCAAATGAATAGATTGATTTTTAACGGCATGTCAACCCATCGAGTGTTATTTGATGCCTAGAGGTTAGAGATCGCATTTATTGTCGTTCATATTTACATTCTTTATGTAGTTGTTTCTTAAGAGTTTATCACTCAGTTAATGATATCAAATGATAAGATTGATTTTTAACGGATGTAACCCATCGAGTGTATTTGATGCTTAGAGGTTAGAGAATCGCATTTATTGTACGTTCATATTACATTCTTTATGTAGTTGTTTCTTAAGAGTTTATCACTCAGTTATATGATACAAATATAGATTGATTCTTAAACGGCATGTCACTCGTCTACGGTTATTTTATGCCTGAGATTAGAGAATCGCGGTTCGTTGTATGTTTTATTTGATTCTTTGTGTAGTTGGTTCTTAAGAAGTGTTTTTTGTACACGGTCTATGAATTTTAGATAGATCTGTTTGACCCATTGTGGGAACCTAGCAAGGTACTACTACCTCAAGCCGAAATAAAAAAAGGCGAGGTACTTCTGTGAGACTTCCCTGTAAACAGCACTCCATAAAGGTACATCTGTTGGCCACTTGTTCCTTATCACACAAACCACCGTTAAGACAAAGCAACCACATGCAGACTCTGCTGGAGAAGTAGACAAAGTGATGTTCTCCTGTTGGTACACACATAGAGGCACACCAATGTGAGTCCGGCAAGTAAAAAGCTACAGCGATCAGCTTCTACTGATATTAGATATTACGAGCAGAGGACATCTCAGGAGCGATGGCTGATAATGACTGGCGGCTTGGAAGAGTCATGGCGATAGGTAAGATCTGATATGATTTAAATAATTCTAGAGAATTACGATTTTGAAATGTCATTTTCATTTCTTTTTTTCTTTTTCTTTTTTTCTTTTTTTTCTTTTACTTGTTCTTTTTTTTCTTTTCTTTTCTTTTTTTTAGTTTTCTTTTCTATTTTGTTCCTTTTTCATTTTTTTCATTTTTTTTCATTTTTTTTTTTCATTTAGTGACAACAAAATTGTCAAATAGAAAGTATTTTTTTTCTTTTTTTGGGCGTTTTCTTTTTTATTTCATTTTTTTATTTACCACAAGATGCTAATCTAATTTTCTTACATCACAAATCCGGGGAAAGTTCAGCGCTTTAAGAGCGCTAACTCATCAACAATTCTAATGAGAATATTAATCAAAACCATATAAAATTCATATATAATATTGTGTGTGTGTGTGTGTTGTGTGTGTGTGAGCAAACAATTGACTAAATGAATGGTTGGTAATATGTATATTAGTTTCAATATATATATATATATGTGTGTTTTTGTGTGTGTGTGGTTTGTGTGGTGTGTGTGTAGTGTGTGCATGCGTGTGTGGAGGCGATAGTGTAATTGGCCTGCCTCATATAACAGGGAGGTGAGACAGTTTTCAATTCTGGAAAAGCTATTTGCATTTCACTAGGGCTAATACCCTTAGAAAATTATGGGCCTAAACTAATCTCCCTCCCTATGAGCTAAGTAGTTGGTTTGGTCTGGGTTCTTTACTTGGGATAGACACCAGTCCTATATATTTATATATATATTATATATTATATGTGTGCGCTGTGTGTGGTGGTGTGTGTGTGTGTGTGTGTAAGGGTTTTCCGTATGATCACCTATTTGTTATCAATAAAGATTAAAAGATTGAAATACTAAATTGTTTAAGCATGAATAATGTGAGGTTAGGTTTCAATTAGACTAATGTTTAACAAAATATAAATTCTATAAGTCTCCTGAGTTTAATATAATTAAAATACAATTCTAACACAACTGATAAGTCATTTATATTTTCCTTACACATTAGTCTAGTTTGATACTACACTACAGTGGATTCATGCTGATAAAAAAACAGCAGTAATTTTTATTTTTTTATCTTTATATATATATATATATAATATATATATATTATATATATATATATATATTATATGCCTTAGTTTTAAGGTTTGTTCATTTCTTGACCACTTTCTTCTATTACACCATATGTCGGATCCTAAACCATCCCCCTTCGTTATATATAATATATATATATATACTATATATAATTTTTCGTTATCTCACGTTTTTGTTTTTTACGTAGGTAAAATGCTGTCGGGAATGTTTGCTTTCTTTAGACAAGTCCAAGAAAACTTCCCAATCAGTCCATCATAATGCCCAGGTAATTTTCAGAGAGATTTTTGGCCAGGTTAATATCCTGCATGCCAAATCCATCGAGTGGCGGTTGCTTCTAAACTATGGAGATCCGGTAGAAAATTCCACTCTGACAAGGCTGCACAGATTCAGATGCATGTAAAATTGGTCAAATCAGTTAATCATCTAAAATAGAAATTATAATATAAATATCTGATAATGACATAATTATTAATGTCATTATAATAGAATTTCGATATAATATATATATATAATATATATATCAAAGATTGAGACATTAGAGATGTTGGTATTTCCGTAATGACGGTATTGGTTGTTTAGAAAATGCGTCGGAGCAAAAAGTTGACCGGACTAGAAAATAATCATCGCAAAACTGAAGAAATGGGTTGTCTGTTGAATAAATCGAAAACTAAAATTATGAAACTTTCTAGATGTTAATTTCAATTTATTACAGGTAATTTGAGCTTATATGAACAAATGAGACCCATATATGTTTAACCCGGGTCTAACCACCCACCTTCGATAACAAAAAAAAATCCCCTGATTTAGTAGAATAAAAATTATTAAATTCTTTAACCAGCAATTTTTGATAGCGTTTAGCGATATCAGTAATAAATCACTTGATAGGAGTGGTATACTAGAAATAAAATTAAATTAACCAAAGAGCAAGAGAACGAAAAATAAATAGGAAAAAATAGAAGGGGATTTTTGTGGTATAACCAAAACATTCAATTAAGTGATAAGAAAAAAGTAAGACATATTTCTAAATTTATCATAAACATTTCCCAGTTAACGCGACATCTAACAAAATCTTAAAAAAGAAACTTAAAGATCAGTTTTCCTTGTATGGAAAATATAGAAAAGAATATAAAAATAAAAAAAATAATTAAAACCACACAATGATGAAATAGGAAAAAGACAGAACACTGCAATTGCTGGAAACCCGGATATGTGCCTCGTAAGAGTGTTTGACCAAAGGTGTATTAACTTGATCGATAACGTCTACACAGAAACGGATTTATTAAATGTTTATGTGGGTTGTACAAAATCAGAATTTAAAATTAGGTTTGCAAAACATAAAACTCATTTTAAATATAAAACTAAAAAAAACACTGTAAAATTAGTAGTATTGTTTGGAATTTAAAAGAAGCAAATATAAATCTATTAATTAAGTAGAAAAATATTAAGAGATCCAATATTGACCCGAAGTTTAACTGAATTCCATATTTCTTGTGTTACAAGAAGACTAGCAATAATTGATTCCCAGGATAAGAAATTTGCTAAATAGAAAAAGATGAATTTCCTGGGGTCTGCTTCAAAAAAGCATAACTTTAATGTTTATAAGATTATATATTATATATAATATATAATATTATATATATTATATATATTTGTAGAAATATATAGATAGCAGATATATATCTAATTAATTATTATTTTTTAAAAGCCGCTACCAACTCCACGAAATGATTTACGGGAGACTTAAGCTAGTGTATACACAGATAGGATATAACAAATGAATAAAGGGGAAAAGGAGTGATAGTTAGGATGAATGACAGAAAGAATTCAAATTACTTTTTGTGATAAGCGGTATGGGAAACTAATCTTTAATTTAAAGGAAAGTTTAAAATTTAAAACGATCCGTCTCTTACTTCTATGTTTGTAATTACTTTTCCCTTCTCTATGTAATCTTGATTACGACCAAAGACATGCTGGACACTACTGGTGAGAAGGGAAGTCATAGAGTGAGCCTCTGTCAATGGTTTTTCACAAGGGTACGGACTGTACGTGACGCAGAAATATTACATAAATTGTAGCGTCAGAATCACAGATATGTGTTGATTCTGGGAGCTGAACAAGAGCTCAAGAACAATAACAATCCGCACATGGAGATATTGATGGATATCTTTGTTGCAGCATTTATATATATATATATATAATATATATATATGTGTGTGGTGTGTGTGTGTGTGTGTGTGTGTGGTGTGTGTGAAGATTAGGATGGTTAAGAGTAAAATCCGAAAGTATAGGTAGGTAAAGATAGTGAACAAAAAATAATAACTCAAAACAGTCTAAGAGTTGAAATATTTCGTCTATTCATAAGGATCTAGTAATTGACTTTTATTCAAGGAAAATTGCGTACATGTGTTTGATGAGGGAGTGAGTTAGAGCGGAAATGAGGGAAGGGAGGTAGGGGGATAACGAAAGTAATCCAAAAAGTACGATAAAACTACACAAACCATACATCTACCAACAACCCAGAATTAAACTTTTCCTACATCATTCCATGTTATCCTCATCTTATTTGGCCTAAACCTCTTCTTATTTCACTACTAACATCACTCACAAATCCGTGTCTATTTTCTCTTGATAAGTCAATTGACTGAGGATGTCCTTATGACTGAGATATTTCACTCTAGACTTGTTTTTGAGTTATTTATTTTTTGTTCACTTCTTTGCTCACCCATATTCTCTCTTCTCTACGCCTCTCTTCTCTCTATCTTATATATATATATATATATTATATATATATATATAAATATATATATAATATATATTACTGATGTCACAATATTTCCGTTGAACCAAAATAGAAATTGAAGTGTACTATAACCAGGTTACATACATACATATAAATATATATACATGCTATATGTACACATATACGGGGTAAATAGAAATGAATAAATGAAAACCTTACATTTTTCAGATATAAATTTATATCAGCCTCTTGGCGTTTTTAAATATGATTTCAATATTTTAAAACCATTTTTTAAAAACCAGGGGCTTGAAATTAATCTATCTATGAAAAAAAGGAAGGTATCAATATATATATATTATATATATATATATATATATATATATATATATATATATATATTTTGATGTTGTTATGGAGTCTATGCGTTTTTGCCGGTATTCAAATGTTTCAATATATATATATATATATTATATTATATATATATAGAGAGAGAGAGAGAGAGAGAGAGAGAGAGAGGAGGGAAGTAGGGCAGGAGTGGTAGGAAGATAAATATTATAATAAACATAGGTTTTAGACCTTATACACTTGTCAAGGCTTTACTTTCCACAAGAATCTCATTGGAAAATCTGTTTGCAAGAAATGTAAGTTTTTATTATTAACCCCTTAGGAATATCCATTGAAGAGATTCCATATTGTCTTCACTTGAAGTAGAAGAAATATATTTTTGATGTTGATTGTAACTAGCCTCATCCATCTTTTAAAATTAGTGCACTTGGGAGCTAAACAGAAGTGTCTTAGTCTCCGCTCTGACTATCTTAAATAACATGGCATACTTTGTATGTGTATTATTTAATTTTTGGATAATGAGTATCTACTCTGTTTTGATTAGCACTTCCAGCACAGCATTTTCAGATCAAAGTCTAAATAAACACCGAAACTACTCACACACACGCCCACGCATGCACACATATACATGTAAACACAGATAACAGACATACATATAGACCAGACGCATAAACGCACAACACAATACACACATAACTCAAAGATACACAGATATACATATACACAGACGCAAAATACACATATGAACACACACAGAACAAATCAACAGGCATATAGACTCAGAAAACAATAGGCTAGATACACTTGAGATGTACAACAAGAGCACACGCCACGTAGATACACATACGCGAACAGATGCATAAGCAGACACACAGATACACTGATACACTTGAACCAAACTCGCACATACACACACACACAGATGCGTCGACAGACACACATAGAGGGTGTGATCTGTGCTAAATTTTCCCCACGAGATTTTTGTTCTCAAATCAAATCCAATATCTATTATTTTTCTGCTGATAAAATTTGTGGAACATATATATATTATATATATATATATATATATATTAATATATATAAATTATATATATATAATATATATATATATATATATATATATTATATATATTATATTATGGATAAAATAGTAGGGCGACTGGCCTCTTTAATCTTTTTTATGGCAACCGGTCGAGAGAGAAAGAAACTCTAAATTCAAACCTGTTAAAACTTTTTTTTTTACAGATTTGAGCTTGTAAAATTCTGCTCATCCGGACAATATATACGTAGGTACTCAGACATACTTAAGCACAATATATATATATATTTCTAAACTCCGACAGTATAACAAAAAACTCCGTCTTTATAGTTTGTAATTACACAATACTAAAGGAGATAATGGCCCTAAAAATAACAAAAGGGTTTTATTTAGGCTTAACTCAAGAGGCATTCAAAAAGTCTTTATAATCATAAAAACACTTTTAAACATGAAAGATATAGAAATAATACTACATAACAAATTTGTGTGGAAATAAAAAATAATGAATTTTAGAATGGGAAATAATTTTTTAAATGCCCTAAATATAAGGTAGGAGCTGTTTATTGTGACCAAGGAAATACTTGCCAATAGCAGATTATAAAGACACTAGAGAATTGCTTAAAGAAGTATTAAATCAAATGTAGACACAGAAAAGTTGGCTTCTTGGCCAATAAAATTCAAACAAAAAATATATATTAAAAAAAATGAATAATAATAAATATAAAAATGATATAAAAATTAGGTATTAAAGTAATTAGATATAGGTCTGAGTTATTGTAGTTATTTTTTATTGGTATATTTTTAAAAAAAAAAAGACTGACTTCGTCATTAATAATCCAACACGGTTTAACCATGCTTTAAAACAACAGAAACAGCCAAAACTCTTCAATAAGATAGGAACCAGTTTTATAAGAAAAATAGATACTTTGATGTCAATTGTATTGTTTAATCTATTTGGTTTTTTTGTGTTGTTTTTTTGTTTGTTTTTTTCTTGTTACATTTTAGCAAGTTTACGGTACATAGTCTGATTGGAGACTTTGGAAATAACAGATGAAAATATTGACGAAATCCTACTTTAGAAACTTTCTTTCTCTTTCTCAAAACAGCACTTACTTATATTAAGAAATTCCATGTTGTATTAGACAAAAAATATTTTTGTATATCTTGTTGGTTTTTGTTTGGTAAGTTTAATATATTAAGTACACGAATATATGTTACCCTCTCTCAAAAAAATCCAACACAATTCAATTGAGTGTCTTCACATTGTTATGTTGTTTTTTCTTGGTTTTTTTACTTGTTTTT
The DNA here is from genome assembly GCA_023376005.1 of Doryteuthis pealeii. Taxonomy (NCBI): domain Eukaryota; kingdom Metazoa; phylum Mollusca; class Cephalopoda; order Myopsida; family Loliginidae; genus Doryteuthis; species Doryteuthis pealeii. The sequence goes on along the minus strand of JALAJA010000455.1, from coordinate 1,161 downwards.
GATGTTGTTTTATAATTGGTTTAAGTAAAGTTGGCTTTTAATTATGTGAATATGTAAAATATGTAAAATTATACTGTAAATTATTTGTGTATAAGAGCATTTTTTCCAGATTTTTAGACAAAAAATTAGGGGTGTGTAATTATACATGAGAACTGTTATAATTATTTTTTTCTAGTCACACTCCTCACTATATTCGGGACAGAATGACCGAACGTAATTTAAATCTGTAGCCCAAACTAATGTTTTTTATGTCGTTACATAGACATATCACGGGGATGTAAGTTTATAATTTTGTTTCTTCTCCAGCAAGCTTATTTTCACTGCAGGCTTGTTGCAATTTTGTGTGAACATGTCCGTGTGTTTTCTCTAAATACTGTGTAAATTCTGTGTTTTAAGAATAATGTAAACTATATAATTGTATTTTTAGTCAGTACGAACCGCGATAAAGATTGACAATGGTTAAATGGTTTAGGTTTTATTTAAACTGCTACAAATTCTAATATATTTTTTCCCAGAATTTTTTAGGTGAGGCGGGTTATACATGAGTGGGCGGGTTATACAAAATAATTACGGTATTTAGGTAAAAACTGGAAATTACTTTAATGAATGAATCGAAAACAAAACAACTTGCAAACACAATCGCATTACATATTTATAACATTTAACTCTTGCCTATAAATTTCCTCACGGATGTACAAATTTTCTTTTTTACCTGTATGATGGGATATTTCTTAAGTTTACATCCGAGAACTTCATTCTAGTTCGAATAAGTCGATTATTATTGTAATCGAGCTGTCTTTAAAGTGGAAATAAGTGACACGTGCTATGAGCGCTGCCATCGGGTTACAGTTGAATCGAAGTAGTGGGAGATTATTCTGTAATTGGTTTAAAGTGGCAAGAGTTAAAAATATGAATAAAAAAATGAATATAACATTGATTACGGTAAAAGTCTCATTATTTTGGCAAATAAAACGAAGATTTATTGAAAAAGAAAAAAAGAATACTGTAAATGTTAATTTTGACACAAAAAAGGTTAAACCTAGATAAAATTCTGTTGATTCTTGGTTTGTAAACATTTTATCGTCCCGGATTCCGCTTATTTACGCTTCTCTCCTTCATTCGTTCATTCTTCTTCTCTCTCTCTCTCTCTCTCTCTCTCTC
>JALAJA010000454.1:0-35933 GCA_023376005.1 Doryteuthis pealeii | reverse complement strand
TTCTTAGTATATCATGAGCCATCAAACAAGCAGACAAAAATAGAAAACTAACAGCATAGCTATAACATAAGAATAGTATCTGTGAATAGAAATTATATTTGTTATAGCAGAACAATTCCAATGTAATGCACTTTTGCATAGCTACAAATACATGCAGCAAATTATTTCATGAATTTAGTTCAAGTATGTCAGTCACTTATACCATAGTGATAAAAAGGATATTTTGAAGGCTAACTGTTTCAAAGTAAAGATCTAAACCCAATAAAACAAAGGTTTAATAGACTTTTAGCTTTTTTCCTATGGCATTTCAAGCATAATTATCAGAACTAGCGGGACCTGTGAATATACCACATTATGATGATTTAATTATTGTTTGATGTTTACTTAAAAGCTATTGCAAAAAAATTTCAATATGTAAAAAGTATAATAATCTTGACTTATCTCTCTCACCCTTGTTTTTTTTTTTATCTTTTCATTAGGTTCGATTGAAACAGATTAGCATTATCACTTCCACACGCTCACCCTCTCTCTTTTCCTCTACTTTCTTTCTTATATTTTCTTGTGTAACATGTCCTTTTTTTCCGTTATAATAAAATGGAATGGTCCATTATTTAGCTGAGGTGATGACACAAGAAATAAGAATTCAGTGGATAAGCAACATCAGATAATCAGAATTTATATTTTTGCATTTTGTCTTGGACAATTTGGACAGTCTCATTTTTAACCAGAGGATGTTCCAAGATAATAACAGTAGTACAATTAAGGAACATGGGTATGAATATATGGATTACTTTATAAAAGTAAAAAAACTGTTTTCTACCTAGACAAAACCCAAGGTATCTTGCTTGTATTTAATCAATAAAGCCTTTCTCTTTTTAACAGAAGCAATAATATAAGCAATGTTAATCTGTTTAAAAGCAAATGGAAATACTAGAGACTTTAAGGAGTTTCTTGGAAAAACCACACACATGTACAAATCTTATACAATAAATATAGTAACTAAAATGTTTTAACAATTAATGATAATGTATTATTACCAAAAAGAAACACTTTCAAAAAAAATTGCTAATAAACCACATTTGTTTCATTAAATATTATCTCCCTCAGAACTTCTATTCACTAACCCATAAATCCTTAAATTATAAAAAGAACATTAAACATCAAATGCAGATGGTGCACTTTGAAATACACCAACATGATGACCTTTTTCTTTTCTGAAATTTATCACAAAAAATTAATGACAACATCACTTTTCCTTCTTATATATATCTCATTACTTTTGATTTACACAGAAACTTATCAAACTTACAGACTTTAAAGTGTCTACAAAATGATTAGATAGGTCCACACATAGCATAACATAATAAGGATATAAACAAATAGTTGAAGTTAATATATATTCTTTATTGATATGTGTAATATTGCACTGTATTAATAGCAAAGAGAGGGGAAATCACCAAAGAAAATATAAGTTGGGAAACATAAGAAGTAGGAAAAGAATCAATACTTATTGATAAGATTCAATCAAGATTATAGAGTTAATATTTCTGTTAAGTTGGAGAAAGTGTATACAAATACAGTTTAAACTTAGTTTAGTCTTCCACAGGACTACATGGGAAAGGATGATAAGAAGACTGTGCTGCACCATCTTCTATTTAAGGAAGGATGCATACCTTGAAAATTCGCATTCAAAGTCTTTTCTTTTTTTTACCTAACTCAAACATTGACACTTTTCTTTAAGTTATAATATAAACAATATGAAAAAAAATATTAGAAATTTTTTTTTTTAAATTAGTGAAATAGATCACTAATTAGGACTGAGCCTATTCTAGTAGTGACCACCCAAGCTGAGTTTAACAGGTTTGAATTCAGAGTTTTCCTTCTAGACTGGTTGTGTAGTCAAGGTTAAAGAGCCCAGTCTGCCCTACTATTTACCCATAGCTGGAGGAGGGAGAGTAGTTGGATTCATACCTTTCTCAAGAGTATTAGCGCTATGTGAACTGTAGGTTCGTCCAGGATTTGAACTTGGGGTGACAAGTTCATTTCCTACGACTAACCATTAGACCATACGCCTTCAACTATGAGAACAATAATAAATGTCAATGTTTACATATATTCAAAATACCTTGACTGAATTCAACAAAACTATATGCAATCTAAACACTATAGAAGTCTCTAAAATCATAAGATTTAAAAATTTCAGTTTTAAGTTTGCTTTATGTATAAATTATTGTCATAGCTAACCTTTACAAAAGTGTTCATGAAGCAATCTTGAAAAGACAAATTGTATATAACTCGGTTCATTCATAAGCAAGGACATGAATAAGACTAATCCTTATATATATATATTATATATAATATATATATATATAAAATCAGATTAAATTTACTGAAGACAGATCTATTAGTGAGTAGAGGAAAAAAGAAAAGGATGTTAAAATATATAAGTATACAGGTCTCTCACTGATTAATTTAGCAGATCTGAAATATTGTCAGTTAAGCTTAGCATTTACTAAAACCATATAGAATGGTAACATTCAAACAGATTAAGAAAACTTCAGAAAAGCATATCTTGAAAAACATACGCACTACAAGACTATAAATTGGAGGTGCTAGTTGTGTAATGGTTATCATCATAGGAAATGGACACGGCGATCCAAGTTCAAATCCTGGATGAAGCTAGTTGCATTTCACATAGCACTAATACCCTTGGAAAAGTATGAATCCAACTATTCTCCTTCCAGCTATGGTGTGAATAGTTTAAACTTGGTATGGCAACCAGTGTATGAGAAGGAAAAACTGAATTCAAGCCTGTTATACTCCACTTAATGTTGATAAATAAATAAATATATATGAATTGTCAATAAAATTTCTTCAAAAAAATATGACTTAGGAATTTTAGATTTTTTAACTTTCTAGAACATTTGAAGTCTAACTGTTCAAAGCAGAGAAAAGACCCAAACCCAATAAAAATAAAGGTTTGATAGCATTTTTCTGCCCTCTATAACATTTTCATTTGTCCTAAAAAAGTGTCTCTAAATTATACTGAAAATATCATTTTCTTTTAGTTTTGCTAAGCCAACTACCCAGTCTTAAACTAATTATTTTGTTTATACTGTCTTTGGATTTATCACTTTCAAGAATCATGAGAAGATTAGCCAAGTAAACAATGTATTTCAATGCCAAATATTAGAGATGATAAAAAACAGTCTTAGAATATGCATGCAAGTTTACTTATTGAAGAGTTTCTTGGTAATGTCAGATTATATATATATATATATATATATATATATATATATATATTATACACACACACACACACAGTGATGCTGATTGCTTTTTGATTTAGTGCATCCTGGGACACACATATTTGCTTTGAATGAGTCCCAGGAAAATTTATGGGTCCAACTAAGGTTTCTTAATAATTTGTAGGGTTTTTATTTATGATCTGGGGAAACAACTAAAGCTGTCTAACACCTACATTGTAACATATCCTGTGTAATTTGTTTCTAAGAAACTATTGAAATGTATTTACAGTTAGCTTGAAATGGTGAGGAAAGAAAAAGAAAAACACTGGACATATACCTATCAGCATGTTGTGTGTGTGTGTGTATATATTTATATATAAAGAGAGATAGAAGTCGTATACCATTTTATTCGTATTCATTTTACTTTAAAATTCATACTACACAGTAAAGAGATGTAGATATTCTAAATATTTGGGTACATACTGAGATTACTGTTTATTGGTTAATTTCTAGTTAAATCTTTGACAGCATTACTGCATGTAATTTTACACCAATCACTGATAATATGTGAAAAGAGAGCAAGAGATAAGTATTCAATAAACAAAACCGGACCCTAAAAATTAACACACAGCAAGCCCTGTATTCTATTAACACCCACCTTGTTTGTCACATCATTTCTTTTTATTTTCAGCATAAAAAGAGAAAATAATTTTCATTACATTGGCTTTGTAGTTTATATTCAGGAAGTGAGTTACAAGAAATATGCATAAAATATCAATAATCATGTAAATATGAACATACAATGAATATGATTTCTTAACCTCTAGGTATAAAACAACCTTAGACAGATTCGCATGTTAAAATATTTTTTACTTATCAAAAGCTGGATGACTATATTTAGATATATTTCTCATGAGATTTTTTTTGTATCTTTTAATACAGCAAATAATGAATCTGTACAAGAGAATTTGCATTTTTTTTCAATTTCAGAGAATGATTATAGTTAAATGGAATTCTTATATGATATAATTAAGTGAAATACGATTTCTGATTTCCTACAAAATATTACTTCTTACCGTTATTATCAATCACTAAGATTTGTTCAAATCACCTTTTTCAGTGAAAGACATATATAAACTATTAAGACTGAAGAGTCAAAATGACAATTTGAAAATTTTCAGTAAAAAACAACTATAAGGTAGAATGAAAGTAGCAATGGCAATGAGTTATAAAAAAATACAAGCATGTAAAGGAAATAATGAGCCACAAAAAGGCAAAAGCAGTAAATTTCAGTTAAGTGAAGAGGAGACAAATAAATTGACAAGAAAAACAACAAAGACATTTCTTATTGCTTCTTTTTCTTTTCTTACACAATCAACTGTTAATTAAAAGGTTGCTGCAGCACATTAATGAGATTGGCCAGTGACACTATATATGGTAAGCAGCCAACAGGTAGCACCAATCAGGAAACAAATGTAAGTGCCAAATCATGAAGGGAGAAAGCTTAAGCCAACTTTAGAATATGTTAATCCATACTTCTCTAACTTATTAATCCTATGTCAAACATCTTTATATATTTTTCAACACATGCACACACAAATTTAGTAATGCTGAATAAAGAATAAATATCACAATTCAAATAGTCCATATTTTAAAAAAATAAAACAGGCTTAAGATGCATTTCTCTTGTAGGTGAGTGATTTGTTTGTTCTTTAGAAATTTGTTAAGTGCCTATTGAGTTTTATTTACTGGTAACAATACATTTCTTTTGTTCTAACCATATAAGAAAAAAGAAATCACTGATATTTAAGAAAACATAGGTATGAATAAATCAATTTCACGTAAAAATGTATTATTTGCAATTTTTTAAAATTAGTTTAATGAAAACCAAAACTTATAAATATTATTTATTAGAAACTCTTGATTTAGTAAATTGAAGAAATGGCAATCAGACCAAGTTAGGAGCAGTGGAACAGTAGACAGCAAAACTGCCAGTTCATATTATATAAATAAAGAGAGAGAAGCAGTTATAAGAATTAAAGGGATTAGCAGACTTGACAAAATAGAATTATCTAGTTTTTTCAAAAGCATCACCAGATCAGATCTGCTTGCAAAGTTTTGGTGTCAAGAAATTCAGATTGCTGGTATAAGGATGCTTCAATTTTTAATGAACAGATACTCAATGTTTAACTACAATCATTGATTGTTCATTTAGAATTTATAAAACAAAAACTGTATAAATAGTTGATTAAAAATCTATTTTAGATACAAGCTTAAATAATTTAGTTGTCATGTCAAAGCCTCTTATTCTTCAATTAGCCTGTTTTGCATTTAATTCTAGAAGTAAGAATATTGACAATGAACAAATCTTTAATAGCCTAAGAATAAGTTTGTTCAGTTAACACACAAGTCAGTGTGAAGAGTTTGATATCAATGTCACTCGTTAAGAAGAGAAGCTGAATTGGACATAGTACCACCACTGGCCCTATCAAGTTTATATGTTGAATATTTGTATTCAAACAATCAATATATTAGAAGTAATTTGCTCCCTGACTTTATAATGTCCTGGGCATGACACTAAACTATATCTAGCAGTGAAGCTCCAGTTCCAGCACTCTGGGAGTTGTTGAGTCACACCTCCATTGTTATTACTCTTAGGCTCACTCTTACCAGGAATTGCAGTACCTGTTAGTTATGGGTCAAATAAATCTGTTTAAAAATGATTTGAACTATATTAATATATAAGCTTATAAAGCAGTGATACTGAAACCAAGTATAAGTGTTTATCTGTTTAAAACGATCATAATTGTTAAATTGACATAGGCATAAAATAACCCAGCATCAGTTGATATACCATGAAATTAACTAAACGATTGACTACATAGCAACTCTACATTGAAATATTTAAAAAAAGAAATAAATATAAAGAGGCATAGCAGTATTTGTAGAACTACAACAATTATAAACAATACTAGATGACACGGATAGCCTCTGCCATTTACATTTAATATCACAGAATTATACTTGGTACAAATACTGGTGCCTGAGAAAACATTAGCCTATCAAATACCTCAACTTGGCATACATTCATCTAGGAAATATTTTTTGGGAAAAAATGGGAGTCTTGTATACCATCAATTATATAACTGTTTGCTAGCCTATAAGATATATTTTAAAGGCATTTTTAAACTACTGCTTACTGCAATTCATACTATATTTTAACTGAACACTAAGCATTTGATACAAGCCTCCTATGTATACTTCCATAGTGTATTTGAAATTTATTTACATGTATATATTATATAGGGTACACTGGATTAAAGCAGTTGTATACAAAAAAAAACTAACAAAGGCTACATAAGCAAAAATCTATAAGCTATCTTTGTACATGCAATAGCTTTTCAATTCTAACCTAAAATTTTCTACTTGTTTTCAAATCAGAAGTATATGAGGAAAAAAAAAGAGACAAGTCACCTATTGGGTTAGTGCATACTTATTGCAATAATTATGCACCAATCTAATAAATAGCCTTCACCATCAAATGCGATTTAAATAAAAATTAAATGCCATAAAACTGCAATCTTTAACTTCTCATTAAAATATTATTACAGTTTTGGTTACAAAGTATATTTTCTTCAAAGTAAAATGTAAGCCTAATTATAACAAAGATCAGAAATCTACACCATATCTTGTCAAGTTCATATGTGTTGAATACCGTTTTTAAATTATCATTACTTTTGACAATTGATTCATTTTGGCCAGAATTGTATCATTCAAATTAAACAATACAACTTAATACAGCAAATAATTTATTTGCAATTATGCTCTGTAAACTAACTTCTATTATTTATATACAAGAATAGTTCCCATCAAAATGACAAAGCACTGTTGTATGATGTAATATTTTCTTTAAAGTTGAGATAATAAATGGCATGAATATTATGAAAATCTTGATGATGGATATGATATATTTTCTTTATAACAGTTAATTCTAATCTGCAGGTCTTTTGATAATGGAATGTTTTGCATGACAAAATGTGCAAAGTATATCTCATTGCAGCTGTGTTGTGCAAAATCTGTGTAAATTATTGATAACATGTATTATTGCTAACATATGCTAGATTTGGGGGGGGGGGGTCTGTGTGTATGTGTGTGTGCTGTCTCACTGATTGTACTTGCTGAAATCAGATATGCCTTTGGACATTCATTGCTCTAACATGTGCAATAGCACTCTTTGCATGATCTACTTCCTTAGTCTCATTCATAATTGTGCTTGTATCCTTTGTGAGTTAGCCCTCATCATTTCAGCCCTCATCTCATGTTTTTATAACTTCTAGCAGTTCTCTTTTGAAGTTTACTGAACTGTTTGTTGCATTTTTCTTTCTCTGTTAGATGTCTTCTTTACAACAGTGTCTCCATTACAGGTAAATGCATGAAATATTCTACAAAGACATTTTGTAATGCTTAACATTGATGCAGTTAGATAAACTATACAGTAGCATTTTTTTGCCCTGGCTGTTGATCCCAAATATATTTATGCCTTGAGAAAAAAAGCAACAAAAAATATTCACACCCTTGTAAAATTTGTGATTAAAAAAAAAACAACTTTCATTAAAGGAATGCTTTTTTGTGACTCAAATATATGAAGAGTGAAAGAATCCATGAAGTATACAGAGAAAAAATGTATTTCATTGAAGTATTATCTACAATTTGATCACTAAAGGGATATCCAAAAATCATTCAAGATCAGTATCTTAATTGCAGTTACAGCCTGTAAATGGTTCTCATACACCAGATTCTAACAAGTTTTCAGTAGGAATTTTGGTTCACTCTTCTTTGGCTGGAAGCCTTCTTCCCCATTACTCATGTCTTAAGCTCTTTCCACAAATTCTCAATTTAGTCAAGATCAGGCTAGACTCTAGTTTGGCCACTTTAGAATATTGATATTATTGTCCATAAACCATTTCTTGCCCAACTTTTATGTGCTGATTCATTGTCTTGTGGAAGGTCCACTGATTTTCAGCCTAGAATATTCAGCAGACTGATCTTTTGGTCCAAAATCTGAATATACTTTTTCCTTCATAATACCATCCACTTCAACTAAGTTACCAGTCCTATTGGCCGAAAAAACAATCCTATATGATAATGCTGCCAGCCTTAGTTTGACTGTTAGGATGGGATTCTTCTTCAACCATTTTTTGTGAAATAAAAACAACTTTCCAGTACTCAAAAAACTCAATTTTTGTTACATCTGACCAAAGAATTGATGACCAAAAGCTTGACTACTTGTTAAAATAATGCTTATCAAAAGCTAGACAAACTTTTACATCCCTGACTTCAAGCATTGAAGTCTTGGCCATCTTCCATGCAGAAGAACAACCTGAGGCATAGCTGAAGTATTTGCCAAGATATTTTGATACCAGTCATTCAAACCTGCCAAAATATCCTTGGTGATCCTTGGATTGAGATTAACATCTGAGGACTTTTCTTGCCACATGAGATGATACGTTGGGTTTACTTCCCTCAAAATTCTTCATTCTTGAATGTCTTGATAATGCTTTGAACAGTTGGAACTGGTACTCAAACTGCTTGGATATGACTTTGTAACCTTCCTCCTCATGGAAGGTTATGACAATATTTAAACCCAACGTATTCACAAAGTTGTTTAATCTTAACTTCTGGTGACTGATTTCTTTCTGATGAGAAATGACAATTACTGAAAATGCTATTTTCTATTTAATACCAATTTGGATATACATAATGCCCACAATACTGTTCTAACCTTGTTTCCATTTATCTTAAAGTGAGGAACTCTTATGTAAGAGACAAAAATCTAATCTCTTTCTGTAAGATGAATAATTCTTAAATCTTTTGTGATCAGATAATATTTAAATGAAACAGTTTTTTCCATATACCTAATAATTTGTTTCTTTCACTTACAAAAAGTATTTGTTTAATGAAAATATTTATTAAAATCACAAAATTTGCAGGGATATGAAGTTTAACTGTATTTAGTTTTAGGTTATTTCACCCCTCCTACCTCTGTTGTAGGTTAATTCCTGCTGGGACTAATCTGAGAGATTTTTAGATTTCATATAGGGTTTTTTTTTCAGCCAATATAAGAATATTTATGTATGGCCCATTCTGTTTTTTTTTGTTACCACAATTCTACTTCTTACATAAAGAAACAGAATTGTGGTAACAAAAAAAAAAAAAAAAAAAAACCCAGAATGGTCCATACATAAATATTCTTGTATTTTTATCATAGAATTTAGATAAAATAAAATCTTCAGTTGTATAAAATTCTCACTAGTTCTCATAACAGAGTTTCTCTTTACTCTATAATGAGACTTGGTTGTCTAACTAATATATGTCACATTGTTTTTCTTCTATTTCCAGTACAACTGATAAATCTCTGGATCTTGAAAAACATTAAGGTCATATTCATTGGTACTTATATCTAATCAAGTATAATTTCTTTCAGAAAAATACCATTATTTATTTCAATGATTTATAAAAAAAATGTTTTGACAGTAAATGTGAAATGCTCAAGAAAAATCAAAGTATGAAAACTGTCTAAATGTACAAATTAAAAGTGATTTCAATCAGTAAACAGTTACACTGAGTTAAGAGAGTGGTTCAAATAACCTTAATAGTCAATTTTTTGCACACTTCAAAATTCATGAAATGTTAGCTGATAAAGCAACATGTAAGTTAAAAGGATCAATATGTGTTTAATTTTAGCTAGATGGTTTTCAACATTTTATGATCCACATTACAAAAAAGTCTTTCAAAATAACATATTTCAAAAAGATGTTTTCAAACTTTTGATAACACCTATGAAACTAAGCCCAGTTATAGTATTATACCTGAAATTTGTATTTTATGTCTGAAAAGATATTTATGAGATGTATTGATATCTGTGGTTTTATTTTTCCCCATGTTACTTTTAGTTTTTGAAAAAAAAAAAAAAAAAAAAAAAAATCTAAAAATCTCTCAGATTAGTACCAGCAGGAATTAACCTACAAAAGAGTAACACATCACTCAATAAGTCCCATATACATGGTGCCACTAATAAAAAAAAAAATCCATATAAGTACTAACCTTCAAATGGCATGCGTCAAAATTTGAGCCCAATTGGATTATTAGTTTATAAATTACACTTATTTAAGTGAAGCTACTGTTGCAAATTTTCAAAACAATGGAAAAATCTGAATTTTGTATATTGATAAAGCATTGCTTTCTGATGGGAAAAATACTGTTCAAGCAAAGTGATGCCTTGATAAATGTTATTTGGACTCTGCTCCCTCAGAAAGAACAGTTAAGAGGTGGTATGCTGACTTTAAATGCAGTCATACAGACACAAATGATGCTGAACGCTCAGGTTGCCCAAATTCAGCAGTTGTCCCAGAAAACACCAAAAAACTCCACAAACTCATTTTGGCCGATCATAAATTGAAGTTGTATGAGATAGCAAAGGAGTTGTAGATATCAGAACGAAGTGTATTCACCATTTTGCATGAACATTTGTTAATGAGAAAGCTGTGTTCAAAGTGGGTGCCACATTTGCTTACAATCAAAAACGTGTTGATTCAGAGCATTGTTTGCAACTGTTTCAATGCAAAAAAAAGGAGTTTTTTGTGCAAATATGTGACAATGGATGAAACATGGATCCACCACTTCACTCTGGAGTCAAATCGGCAGTCAGTTGAGTGGACAGCAGCAGGTGGAAGCCGTCCAGAAGTGACCAAATATGCAAACATCCACAGGCAAAGTTTTGGCCTCTCTAGTTTGGGATGCGCAAGGTATTTTGTCATCGATTACCTTGAGAAAGGAAGAACAATCAATAGCGAATATCATATAGCATTATTGGTAATCGCCAAAAAAAAAAAAAACCCCACAAATGAAGAAGAAAAAAGTGCTCTTCACCAAGACAATGCACTGTGTCACAAGTCGATCGCAACGATGGCCAAACTACATTACGATTACTTGTACTTCAAATTGCTTCCGCGCCCACCCTATTCTCTAGATCTGGCCCCCAGTGACTACTGGCTGTTTGCAGACCTCAAAAGATGCTCCAGAGAAAGAGATTTTGGTTCCAATGAAGAAGTGATATCAGAAACTGAGGCATATTTTGAGGCCAAAGACAAATTGTTCTACAAAAAAAGCATTGAATTGTTAGAGAAGCGTTGGAATTAGTGTATCACTCTAGAAGGAAACTATGTTGATGAATAAAGTTGAATTTTGCCTAAAAGTTGTTTTTATTATTGAGTGATGTGTTAAGAGGAGTGAAATAACCTAACTAGCAGTGACAATTATTTTGATGTATAAAAAAATTTCAAAATATACAACAGTGAAAAGTTAACTGAACTTAACATATAATGAATCATTGACAGAGCTTGAACTTGGAGAAAAAACTGGAAAATCAGAATATGCACAGATAAAGATTGATATTGTATTCATAAAAAAGTAATCGTAAAGACTCATGAAGCAATAAATCTGTTTGGAAATAGAAACTATACAAAAGTTAAAGTTAAGTGGAGGCGCTCATGAGTAATGGTTATCGTTGTAGGACTTGGTAACCAGAGTTCAAATCCTGGACGAGGCTATTTACATTTCACATCATGCTAATACCCTTGGGAAAGTATGAATCTAAATATTCTCACTCAGCTATGGGTAAACAGTAGGACAGACTAGGCCTGTTAATCTTGGTATGGCAACCAGTCTAGGAGAAGGAAAACTTTGAATTCAAACCTGTTAAAGTTTGCTAAAGAAATTGATCGTGTCACATCCTACTTGCGCAGGGAGGTTTGGTAAATATGTATATAAAAGTCATAAGTTTAAAGCAAAGAGTGCACTAGAAATTATCAAATCCAACCATCTATAAAAAATATGAGAGAGAATAAAAGCAGCAAAAGGCATAAGCATAAATTATTAATTCAAACCAAATTCATTCTTTGACACTGATGGAAAATGTTAAAACGCAAGGGTAGTTTTAATTTAGAAGGGAAGCAAATATTCCAAGGAAGATGTAAGACTTTCTGGCATGTTGCATGTGGGGACTACACATTTTTTCACTTATAAGGAAACAAAACATGGGAAACTAAAGAATGTAAATTAACTTTGCAAATGTGTTCAGATTTTTCCTTGTTTTTGACAAATGTGATATGCACTTTAAAAAAATTGACAAATAATTGTAATAAGGGCCAGCTTAACTCAGTCGGTAGAGTGTCCAGCTGGGAATCTCGAGGTTCCTGGTTCGATTACGGCCCTCGCCAACTCAGTATATGAGTAGCACATGGATATGTGTGTTAAAGTGAGGAGATGATGGTAGGAGTGGTGCTCCACCTCAGATGCCTAAACGATCTCCTTGTTCTAGCGCTAGTGGAAAGGGGATAGACTCCCTCACTGTCTGGCTGATACTGACTTTAGGCTACTCCGACGACTTACTTATACTTATCAGATACTATCAATGCTCTCATGACATCACCATTAAAAAATTATAGATGACAGCACATGAAAGCCTAAAATTAGCCTATTTCTTATGCACAAATAAAATTTAAGATAAAACATATAGCTATATTTATCTGAAGTTACTATAAAAATCAGAAAAAAAAAAAAAAAGATGATACAAAATGCTTTTCAGGCAAACACCAAAGCAGAGAAATAATGTAAAAAGCAAGAGAAGATTGAAAGAAAATACATGATTGACAAAAAATGAAAAAGAAAAAAAATCAGATAATTATGATATAATGGTTCAAAATCTAAGCTTTGTGAAGTATGAAATAGCTAGTTAGTGGTTTATAAGTACTGAGAAATATTTGGGATCACAAATGAGGGTAATATTCAATAACAGAAGAGTTCATGGTAGATAAAATGACAATAATAATGAAGTGGTAAGACAAACAACAGCCTGCTTGAAATGGACAAAAAAAAAGAACATTTACAAATCTCCTGCAAAGAGACAGTGAGAATAGTACAAATATCAAAAATGTAGTAGAACAAATTTATTTTTTAGTCTTATTTTTTTTATTAAAGCTGAAAATCAAATTAAGAGTATCAATATAATGAAAGACTGCTACTTCGAAGAGAGATATTCAAATAGTAAACTGTTGTAAAGCTGAGACTATGGTTATCTAATGAAATGAAACATTTAATTAGGACCCCACACACACACACACAAAAAAAAAATACAAGTGTACCTAATTAAAGAAATTATGAATGTATTTCTATTCTCTTGCAAACATTTCAAAGTGGAAGCTGTCTGAAGGTAATAAAAACTTAGAGCATAAACAGTATAATGGATTATATTACCTTTATTATCTAAAAATAAAGCAAGAAAATATCTAATAGAAAAACACTGTAAAAGTTTCAGGAAAAAAAACTATTCCATATAAAAAAGAAGAAAGAAAACAGATCCATTAAGTGACTTCTAAATAGAATATAGAAGGTGAGCAAAAGAGGAAAATACCAGATCAAGGATGTTATCTTTTCTCTTTCCAAGAGAAACAACTACTATGTGACCAAAAGTCTGGAGTCAAATATTTAGATAAATCTTTTTTTGCAAAAAAAATATTACCTAGGGGAAAAAAAAAAAACCCAAAAAAACCAACAAAGATCAACAAGGTTTTTATAGCTGAAAAAAGCTTTTCATGTGACTGCAGTGCCAAGAAGAGAGATGGCTGAAATGAATAAATGCATCTACAAAAATTACAATATCTTATGATTTGTGTTTTGACATTGCAGCTGCATATTAGACATCTGAATAAAAAATGCTTCACCTCAAAGATTCAAAACAAAATTCAGTCAAGCCCAATGAAGCCTTGTTAGAAAAGGGACTTCACCACAACATGCAACTGAAGACTAGACACTGAAATTGCAGAGTGATACTCTTATGATATATGTGGACATTCAGACCCTTGCACAAATAGCTGTTGGCTATATAATACATGAATCAAACCTTTTTAAAAAAATCAACGTGTGTGTAATTTTTATCACTAATGAAGGAAATGGTGAGTTATAAAGAAATGGTTTTGAAATGGTAAGTATCTACACTCATTATCTTGAAGATATTAAATATAAATTAATCATTTTTTATTTTTTTATTTTTTTAAAAATAAATTAAGCATTTTTTTATTTTTTAAAAATAAATTAATCATTTTTTATTTTTTAAAATAAATTATCATTTTTTTATTTAAAAAAATAAATTAATCATTTTTTTACTTTTTTTAAATAAATAAAAATCTGTTCATATATTTTAAACAAGTTTCTTTAATAAAGTTTAATTGGTTGGTTCACCTTTTTTTTTTTTAAAATTTAATTCTGCAGTGATTTCAAGAGATTTTTTTTTTTAAATCCCTCACAATTACTGGAAAATTTTATTGTAATCATAGTATTAACAAATATGAATCCAGTTATTTTTAAATTAAAAAGAAGGAAGAGAGTCTGCAAAATCTATATCTAGGCTTTTAAATATTTTTTTAATTTTTTAAATGCCTAATCTATTCTTATTGCAATTCTGTTACTGTTAAAATTCCTGATAGAAAGTTTTAAGGTTTCCTTCAATTCTAAGATATATGTGAACATTAAGACTTTTACACAAATACCTTCATAAAACTAAGCATAACAGGTACATCAGTTACTAATATTCTAAAAAAAATATAAAAGCTACCATTTATTTCTCAATCACTTATTTGTTTTTTGAATGCAAAGACATTAAACATTAAAATTTTTTTTAAAAAGATAACACTGATCAACCATAACCAAAGAAGTTTTTGTTTATAACATCTTACATGGAAACAAATTTTAAATTATTGGAAAATTAATCAGAGAAGGTTGTACTGCATAAGTAAAATCACATTGAAAATTCTTAATAGTAGAAAAATTCTAAAATCAAAGTATTTGCTAGAAAATATACTGTCAACAAGTTTTGAGTTGCAAACAATCAAAGCAGTACTTGTCTATCCCATCTGTAAAATAGAAATCCCTACAGAATTGGAAAGGTTTTTTGAACTGCATTTAAAATTCTTTAATCAGATTACGGTAACACATTAAATGAGGAATGCAGATTTCGTTCAGCAGAGCATTCTTACTGATATTTTTCTTTTCTGTACTGGAAGGAATCATGTTGGTATTCATTCAAAACTTGGCATCACATGGATATTCAGTACAGAATAACTCATAATAAATAACAAAGGAAAACATCCCAAGCAAATAACTGACATTGCCATGCACAATTCAAAATTCATTTGGGTAAGATGAGGCACTTTCCCTTACAAAGATAGATTTAAAACACTAACATTAGTTTATCAAGTAGTTAATAATCTATTCTAGTTATGAAAAATATTCAAAAACCTAGGTAGAACACTGATGTGTATTAGAGAGCTAAACAATCTTATATTTATTTTGATTTATTGATTCAGAAATACTTTTTTGTCTGAATTTTTGAGATGAGGTTTGATAATATTGAAAATAATATTATTTGTATTTTTTGGGCTGTTGTCCTCATCTGATTATTGTTATATGCATAACGTTTCGGTCAATGTGCTCTCCAGCCTTCTTTAGTTGTTTCTTGATGAACTTAGGGGCCTTCATTGAACTTCGAATGGAACCCTTAATTCAATCCATTGGGGTAGACAGTTCTCATACTGCCAATCATGACTGGGTACAAGTATTAAGCTATGTTAAGTGTATTATGTTATTATCGACCATGGTTAGGACTGAACCTGCAACCTACAGATGATTGTTACTTAGAACTGTATTAACTCAACCCCTATATCTGTTGTGCCATGTGTCTAACAGATATGAAATTCGACATGAAGGTTCATAAATTCGACAAGAAACATCAGAAGAAGGCCGGGGGCACATCGGCTGAAACGTTGTGTATATAACAATAAAGATGAGGACAAGTCCGAAAAATTCAGAAATCCCTATTCATATTTTGTTGAATATATAAATCCTGAATGAAAGTTCCTACTTTCTTATCTATTTCTTAATATATATGAACCATGTATGCAATGTAGCTCGTTATATGTTGGATTTCAAGAACAAAAAAAAGCATCACTCATTTAGTGCAGTTATCTATTTTTATAGTCCGTTATATATACATTTTTTAAGGTACGCAGAAGCAGCACTACCATATATACCTTTTACCCAAAGGAAGCAGTAGTTCTTGTCTCTTATCACTGCCTCTTATGCTATCCCTTCAACTAATACCCATCTTTTAACTGATTCATGATGGAATTTTCAGAATCTATTTACAGTGAATATAAACACTGTCCCTGTTTTTCATTTTTTGTGCATATGGTTCTTTTTTCCTTTTTCATATAAAAAATATGTGCATGAAATTAATTTTTAATAAGCAAAAACTAAACAGTTAGCATTATCATATAAGATAAGCTGCATTAAAGAAAAAATACTAATCTTTAAAAGCATTTAAAATAGACAAATGAAAATGTATTCAGACTTCCAAGAATAAAATGCAAGAGAAATTCAATCTCAAGAACAAATATCTTACTTAAAGAATATGGCAGTGAATCACAGAAAAAATGCATGAAAACAGTGTAGTAACCAATCTTGGCTAACATGTCAACTAGCTCATCCCTTAAAGTTAAGACATCCTGATTGTATCAAGAATAATTGGTGTCATAATTCTTAAATAGTCGTTTAAATGTAATATGTACCCTCTGCAAAATAACAAATCAGATTTTTTGAGGTCCAGTGTGGTATTCATAGTATAAAAAAGCAAAACAATATTACTACATTATATATGCGTATATTCTTTGTATGTATAAGAATTTCACTAGTTTGTAACAGCATTGTAAAATAGTATATCAGCTCAAATTTTCATAGATGTAAACTTTAATAAAAAATGTTGAGTAGTTATGAAAATGGTTATTGAGTAAAAATAAATGTTATAAGCAATTAAGGGCTAATTTGTTTACTAGTTATCCTATCATATTCTACATAAATTTGACAAGACTAATGTATGTGATTTCCTAATGCAACAGTCATATATAGAAAGAGATAGTCAAAACATTGATTCTAGGCATAACAGAATAAATATTTTTAAGTTAAGATAGTAACCATAGGGTGACTTAAGAAATTTGCTACAAAACCTTATATACAGAAGTAACACACAAACACCTAAAAAATATCTAATAGCCCTGCATACTAATTTGATATTTGCAAAAGGTTTTATACTATCTACTTCACTTTGTGTTTATATTTGGCAAACAATAACAGCTTCCAAAAAGGCATCCTTTGAATAAGTCACTTATGAATAAGAAATTATGTTAAAAAATAGGAAATAAAGCATATATTCCTGTAATTCAAGTAAAAAGAGAAATTAACTGCAGCAAAGTGTGACCAAATACCAGTAATCAATCATTGCAAGACTTGATCAACAAAGTTATTATTTCATTAAACAAATGCAAATTAAATTCAGCATTTTAAATAGTGCAAAGCAATAGAACATCTTTGTTGGCTCAATGATAAAACGATATTTTTACTCAAATGTCCACATCTTTCTTGTAAATTTAATCTATCAAGCTCAGACACACCATTAGTCTAAGCTGTTGATACAGTCAATTAATGTGTGTCTCTAAAATTGTATCTGAAATTTTACTAAACAGTAAACCAAAATAATTTAAAATAGATGACATAACAATATTATCTTGAAACAAAATCTTTGCAGCTAAAACATTAAGTAGAGCCTCTTATTCAATATCTGATTTTGGATATCAAGCTGAACATCATATAATTGGAAAAGTAACAAAGTTTTTTGGTATTCTAATAACCCCAAATACGAGATGTAATCCTATCCAGATATCATCACATGCATTCATAAGATAACCAATACTAGATCAACTAATTTCAAAAGGGTTCAATCAATAAAATGTTCATCTAAAACCAGGTTGTTACATACTACTACCCATGGAAAATAAATCCTTTGCAATGAATTAGGAATCATTCTGGAGAAAAAACAAAGCAAAACAATCTCAAAGTTTTTTGTTTGTTCTTTTCTTTAAAAAAAAATTAATATAATAAAAAATCTTATATCAATTTTATTTTCAAGACAAATCTGAAAATTACAATGAGTACAAGATTTACAAATTGTAAATGTTTTTATATAGTAACAAAAAGTTTCAGAACAATTAACAATTACAACAAATATAAATCATCTTATGTAGGCCACTGAACTGATTGATCTAGTTATTCACTTCATTGATTTCTTATGTAAAGTAATTTAGCTCCTGGGACTTAATTTCTATTTATATGCTTAAAGGTTAAAATCTATCTACATATCCCTAATCCAATATCTAAAATTACTGAGATACTTTTCATAAAAAAAAAAAAAAAAAATGCAAAATACAAATATTCAAAATACTGATCATGATTTTTATGCTCAAGGTGATGTATTGGTTAGTGCAACCTCAAGTTCTTCTGTTTTAGAGATATTGTGTCCTGAGATCTTAAGCAGTGCACTAAGTACCCTACTCCCAAGAGTAATATCAGGTAAGATGAAACTTCTTTAAGGTCATTAATATATTAAATTCACTGTGTATGTTGTGTGTATTCTAGGAGTAATCCTCTAATATATTAAAACTAAAGCTAGAATTGGTTTTCTTACCTTTTTATGCCAACTTAATAATTTCTCTGTTGTGCTTTGATGAAGCATCTTAAATTTCAAGTTGTATTTGATTCATTATGTGATTTTAGTATGGGTGTGTGTCTATACCCATGTTTAGTCATAAGTTTTATCTGAAATATTAATTTTTACTAGTTACATTTATTTTCCTACAGAAGCTCTAAGTTGTATTGTAACTAGACATTAAATTTAAGCAGAGATCAGGCTGAATATAATAATGAAGTGTTGATAAGAGGACATTTTGTATTTAAGGTTTATCATGTGTGAAACTATATAAATGTTGTTGCTTCTTTATGCAAATTAGCTATGAAAAAAAAAAAAGGACTATTGTTCTGTCTCAATATATAAATAAATTGTATGATAATTTTCTGCTACTTTTTAAAGCATTATTTAGTTTTTGGCAGTGGTGAAATGGTTAACATTACATCATTTTCTGTAAGTACGGCTGATGCAAAGCTAAACTGTTGACTTGCAATTTATAATCCATATTGTAAAGTTGGTATTTATTATGTGAACATAAATATATAAATTACATTGATAACTTTCATGCAAGTCATGAGGATATCAACTTGGAAATTTAACTGTTCCAAAAGAAACAGCATAAAATTTGTTTTGTCCATAACTTCGTTTACACTAAAGCAAACAGACATATAAAACTAATAAGTGAATCCTATCTCAAATTGAACATTCAAGAAGGCAAGTGATATACCCACTATACCTGTGTTCTGCTGCATGGTAAAATTAAATTGAAATACTCAGCACAGCATGCAGATACTATACTGATTCTAGGCAGAGGACTGAAAAGTAAAGTGCACAGATACTCTTATCACAGACATAAATAACCCATCATTTTTATGTATATTATGCTAGTAATATATAAAAATAAACTGTTTTAATCCTAAGAGCTATGGCACCTATACTTTGATTTGAAAATATATGAATGAACTATATAACATATGAAAAATTTGGATAAGGTAGTATCTTGCTCATAGACCCCAATCAGATGTTATATTGGAATTAGAATAACATTTTAAGAAGAGTAATAAGAGCCACAAAAGCTATAAAAAGAAATAAACACTTTTAAAATTGAATTTCTTAAAATGTTAAAAAGAAAAATACCAAGACAAAAATAATGAAGGGAGCTATACGGTGAAAAGTATTTAACATTGAGCTGCATGTTCATAAATGAAAAAAAAAAACCCAAAAAACAACAATGCTTACACCAGGATAACTAACAAGAAAACCATCTCTACAAGATGATCAATGGTTTCCAGTATATAAGTATGTTTAATCTATACCCTTATTATGAAAGTTTGAAACATAGATGGTATAAGATATGAAATAGTTAGTTCAAGTCTAATTGCTTATTCATGGTTAAAAACAGACAATGTGTTATTAGCCTGGTTAATGAGTTAAGATCAATAATTCATTGGTTGGATTTTATGGCATGTCAACCCCTGGGTTATTTATGCCAAAGACGTTATGTTTTATTCAATCTTGTTGGGTATTCAATTTTTTTCCAAATTCAATTTATTTTTAAATACATTGTTTTTAAAACTCATTTTTGATTTATTCAACTCATAGATGGGACCTAGCAGGTACTACTACTACACTCCCCAGAGCTGAAGAATTGGAACTTCACCACTAGAAGCAATTTAATGTCATACCCAGGACTTTAAGACCCTCAGCCACACCTTCTAGCACATATGTGATAAAAAGGATTGGGGGTTTGCCATAGTGCAATAGGGTTGGGACAATCATATAGGTGTTAGGCTTGACATGAACAGCCAAGGGGCCTCTCTGACTGACATCTAGCCTAAGTAAGGGCCAAAGAGGATTGTCGCAGGTCATGGACTGCTCAGCCACCTGGATTCTGTACCTAAGCATCAACAGGTTGCCACTACAACCAACAGGTGGTCCCATTGGGGGAAATTTTTACTTCTATGCTGAGTGTATTCTACTGCCCCAGCTGTCTGGGCGGAACAAATTCTTTGATTGATAACATAAACATACAAATATAACACACACACACACACACACACACAATTGCATGGAACAGGCATTAGAGTTTCCTGGTGCATCCATAATATATACTTACTGTTTCTTGACAGGTCACTCATCCAAATCATTCACTTCTAACCCCTTTCTCAGATAATCCTTTTTCGTATTTCGCTATTGGAAAGTGAAGAAAACGGGTCAGTTTACTATGGCACTTTAAAAAAAAAAAAATCAACAGGTTATATAACACAATAACAATATATAATAGTAACAGTGATTATAGCATGATAATTACAAAGATGAAAGAAAATCTTAATGCTATCACAATTATCATCTCTACTATATACTTAGTTATATTTATTTACAAAAAGTTTCAAACAAGAAAAACAGCATTTTGAGTACTAGCTATAGTATAATAGAAAGCAAGCTGTTCTCAAGTCATTGATACCATTTAAATGTTCTATAAATGTAGCTTTTAAATATTAGTAGTAGAAATGGCATATCTCACACTTTAATTTCATGGTAAAAAAATTTGAGGTTGCAGTTATGTTTATAATAATTACTATTACAAGACTCCATCAAATAAATGGAAAGCTTTTTATCAAATTAAAGAGGGTCATATCAACTTGGAACATTGATCTTAGCAATTCATTCTTAAAAAGTACAGCCTTTTAAATGAAGAGTTTCTTTTACAAATGTTCTAACAAAAGACTTATACAAAAATTACTGTATATACTTGTCTTTCATTATACAGTACTTTCACAGCCTGAAATATAATTATTTCAATTACTTGGTTGACAGAATGGCTTAGTGGTTATAACAACACACTAATAATGAAAAAAAAAAAAAAAAAAAAAGGATGAGGTTCTCTCAAATGCCAATTTGGTTATGGCTTATTACCGAAAAAAAAATTAAAGCCAAGAAAAAATTTTTTTTTTTTCTTTTTTATTTTTTCACGCCATGGAAATAAATTATATTTCAAAGTACTGTAATAATGAAAGACAGTAATACAGTAATTTGTAATAAGTCTTTTGTAGAACATTTGTAAAAGAACTCTTCAATTTTTAAAAGGCCTGTACTTTTTAAGAATGAATTGCTACAAATGCTTCAAAGTTGATATGACCCTCTTTAATTTGATAAAAAGCTTTGCCATTTATTTTGATGGAGTCTTGTAATAGTAGTTATTATAACATAACTGCACCTCAAATTTTTTTACCATGAATTAAAGTGTGAGATATGCATTTTCCTACTTACTATATTTAAGGCTACATTTATTAGAACATTTAATTGGTATCAATGACTTGAAACAGCTTGCTTTCTATTATACTATGAGCTAGTACTCAAAATTGCTGTTTTTCTTGTTTGGAAACTTTTTGGGTAAATAAAATATGATGATAATAGTAAGAGATGAATATTGTGATAGCATTAAGATTTCTTTCATCTTTTGTTAATATCATGAATAATCACTGTTACATTATATATTGTTATTGTGTTATATAACCTGTTGATTTTTTTTTTTTAAAGTGGCCATAGTAATGACGCCTGTTTTTCTTCACTTTCCATAGCGAAATACGAAAAAGGATTTATCTGAGAAAGGGGTTGAGAGTGAATGATTTGGGATTGAGTGTTAACTGTCAAGAAACAGTAAGTATATATGGATTTGCCCAGGAAACTCTAATGCCTGTTCATTTGCAATTGTTGTGTGTGTGTTGTGTGTGTTATATTTGTATGTTTTTTATGTTATCAATCAAGAATTTGTTCCCGCCCAGACAGCTGGGGCAGTAGAATATACACTCAGCATAGAAGTAAAATTTCCCCCATGGGACCACCTGTTGGGTTGTAGGTGGCAACCTGTGATGCTTAGGTAGCAGAATCCAGGTGGCTGAGCAGTCCATGACCTGCGACAATCCTCTTTGGCCTTACTTAGGCTAGATGGTCAGTCAGAGAGGCCCCTTGGCTGTTCATGTCAACCCTAACACCTATATGATTGTCCCAACCCTATTGCACTATGGCAAACCCCAATCCTTTTTATCAACATATGTGCTAGAAGGTTGGTGGCTGAGGTCTTAAAGTCCTGGTATGACATTAAATTGCTTCTAGTGGTGAGTTCCAATCTTCAGCTCTGGGAGTGGTAGTAGTAGTACATGCTAGGGTCCCATCTGATGAGTTGAAATAAATCAAAAAATGAGTTTTAAAAACAAATGTATTTAAAAATAAATTGAATTTGGAAAAAAATTGAATACCCAACAAGATTGAATAAAACAAACGTCTTTGGCAATAATAACCCAGGGGTTGACATGCATAAAATCCAACCAATGAATTTATTGATCTTAACTCATTAACCAGGCTAATAACACATTGTCTGTTTTTACCCATGAAATAAGCAATAGACCTTGAACTAACTATTCATATCTTATACCATCTATGTTTCAAACTTTCATAATAAGGGTATAGATTAACATACTTATATACTGGAACCATTGATCATCTTGTAGAGATGGTTTTCTTGTTAGTTATCCTGGTGTAAGATTGTTGTTTTTTGGGTTTTTTTTTTTTTTCATTTATGAACATGCAGCTCAATGTTAAATACTTTTCACCGTATAGCTCCCTTCATATTTTTGTCTTGGTATTTTTCTTTTTAACATTTAAGAAATTCAATTTAAAAGTGTTTATTTCTTTTTATAGCTTTGTGGCTCTTATTTACTCTTCTTTAAAATGTTATTCTAATTCCAATATAACATCTGATTGGGGTCTATGAGCAAGATACTACCTTATCCAAATTTTTCATATGTTATATAGTTCATTCATATATTTCAAATCAAAGTATAGGTGGCATAGCTCTTAGGATTAAAACAGTTTATTTTTATATATTCTGCATAATATACATAAAAATGATGGGTTATTTATGTCTGTGATAAGAGTATCTGTGCACTTTACTTTCAGTCCTCTGCCTAGAATCAGTATAGTTGCTGTGGCTGAGTATTTCCAATTTAATTTTACCATGCAGCAGAACACAGTATAGTGGGTATATCACTTGCCTTCTTGAATGTTCATTTGAGATAGGATTCACTTATTAGTTTTATATGTCTGTTTGCTTTAGTGCAGAAGTTATGGACAAAACAAATTTTATTTCTTTTGGAACGTTAAATTTCCAAGTTGATATCTCATGACTTGCATGAAAGTTATCAATGTAATTTATATATTTATGTTCAATAATAAATACCAACTTTACAATATGGATTATAAATTGCAAGTCAACAGTTTAGCTTTGCATCAGCGTACTTACAGAAATGATGTAATGTTAACCATTTCACCACTGCCAAAAACTAAATAATGCTTTAAAAAGTAGCAGAAATTATCATACAATTTATTTATATATTGAGACAGAAAATAGTCCTTTTTTTTTTTCATAGCTAATTTGCATAAAAGAAGCAACAACATTTATATAGTTTCACACATGATAAACCTTAAATACAAATGTCCTCTATCAACACTTCATTATTATATTCAGCCTGATCTCTGCTTAAATTTAATGTCTAGTTACAATACAACTTAGAGCTTCTGTAGGAAATAAATGTAACTAGTAAAAATTAATATTTCAGATAAAACTTATGACTAAACATGGGTATAGACAACACCCATACTAAATCACATAATGAATCAAATACAACTTGAAATTTAAGATGCTTCATCAAAGCACAACAGAGAAATTATTAAGTTGGCATAAAAAGGTAAGAAAACCAATTCTAGCTTTAGTTTTAATATATTAGAGGATTACTCCTAGAATACACACAACATACACAGTGAATTTAATATATAATGACCTTAAGAAGTTTCTCTTACCTGAATATTACTCTTGGGAGTAGGGTACTTAGTGCACTGCTTAAGATCTCAGGACACAATATCTCTAAAACAGAGAACTTGAGGTTGCACTAACCAATACATCACCTTGAGCATAAATCATGATCAGTATTTTGAATATTTGTATTTTGCATCTTTTTTTTTTTTTTTTTTTTTATGAAAAAGTATCTCAGTAATTTTAGATATTGGATTAGGGATATGTAGATAGATTTTAACCTTTAAGCATATAAATAGAAATTAAGTCCCAGGAGCTAAATTACTTTACATAAGAAATCAATGAAGTGAATAACTAGATCAATCAGTTCAGTGGCCTACATAAGATGATTTATATTTGTGTAATTGTTTAATTGTTCTGAAACTTTTTGTACTATATAAAACATTTACAATTTGTAAATCTTGTACTCATTGTAATTTTCAGATTTGTCTTGAAAAATAAAATTGATATAAGATTTTTTATATATTAATTTTTTTTAAAGAAAAGAACAAACAAAAAACTTTGAGATTGTTTTGCTTTGTTTTTTCTCCAGAATGATTCCTAATTCATTGCAAAGGATTTATTTTCCCATGGGTAGTAGTATGTAACAACCTGGTTTAGATGAACATTTTATTGATTGAACCCTTTTGAAATTAGTTGATCTAGTATTGGTTATCTTATGAATGCATGTGATGATATCTGGATAGGATTACATCTCGTATTTGGGGTTATTAGAATACCAAAAATACTTTGTTACTTTTCCAATTATATGATGTTCAGCTTGATATCCAAAATCAGATATTGAATAAGAGGCTCTACTTAATGTTTAGCTGCAAAGATTTTGTTTCAAGATAATATTGGTTATGTCATCTATTTTAAATTATTTTGGTTTACTGTTTAGTAAAATTTCAGATACAATTTTAGAGACACACATTAATTGACTGTATCAACAGCTTAGACTAATGGTGTGTCTGAGCTGATAGATTAAATTTACCAAGAAAGATGTGGACATTTGAGTAAAAATATCGTTTTATCATTGAGCCAACAAAGATGTTCTATTGCTTTGCACTATTTAAAATGCTGAAATTTAATTTGCATTTGTTTAATGAAATAATAACTTTGTTGATCAAGTCTTGCAATGATTGATTACTGGTATTTGGTCACACTTTGCTGCAGTTAATTTCTCTTGTTTACTTGAATTACAGGAATATATGCTTTATTTCCTATTTTTTAACATAATTTCTTATTCATAAGTGACTTATTCAAAGGATGCCTTTTTGGAAGCTGTTATTGTTTGCCAAATATAAACACAAAGTGAAGTAGATAGTATAAAACCTTTTGCAAATATCAAATTAGTATGCAGGCTATTAGATATTTTTTAGGTGTTTGTGTGTTACTTCTGTATATAAGGTTTGTAGCAAATTTCTTAAGTCACCCTATGGTTACTATCTTTAACTTAAAAATATTTATTCTGTTATGCCTAGAATCAATGTTTTGACTATCTCTTTCTATATATTGACTGTTTGCATTAGGAAATCACATACATTAGTCTTGTCAAATTTATGTAGAATTATGATAGGATAACTAGTAAACAAATTAGCCCTTAATTGCTTATAACATTTATTTTTACTCAATAACCATTTTCATAACTACTCAACATTTTTTATTAAAGTTTACATCTATGAAAATTTGAGCTGATATACTATTTTACAATGCTGTTACAAACTAGTGAAATTCTTATACATACAAAGAATATACGCATATATAATGTAGTAATATTGTTTTGCTTTTTTATACTATGAATACCCACTGGACCTCAAAAATCTGATTTGTTATTTTTGCAGAGGGTACATATTACATTTAAACGACTATTTAAGAATTATGACACCAATTATTCTTGATACAATTCAGGATGTCTTAACTTTAAGGGATGAGCTAGTTGACATGTTAGCCAAGATTGGTTACTACATGTTTTCATGCATTTTTCTGTGATTCACTGCCATATTCTTTAAGTAAGATATTTGTTCTTGAGATTGAATTTCTCTTGCATTTTATTCTTGGAAGTCTGAATACATTTTCATTTGTCTATTTAAAATGCTTTTAAAGATTAGTATTTTTTTCTTTAATGCAGCTTATCTTATATGATAATGCTAACTGTTTAGTTTTTGCTTATAAAAATTAATTTCATGCACATATTTTTTATATGAAAAAAAAAAGAACCATATGCACAAAAAAATGAAAAACAGGGACAGTGTTTATATTCACTGTAAATAGATTCTGAAAATTCCATCATGAATCAGTTAAAAGATGGGTATTAGTTGAAGGGATAGCATAAGAGGCAGTGATAAGAGACAAGAACTACTGCTTCCTTTGGGTAAAAGGTATATATGGTAGTGCTGCTTCTGCGTACCTTAAAAAATGTATATATAACGGACTATAAAAATAGATAACTGCACTAAATGAGTGATGCTTTTTTTTGTTCTTGAAATCCAACATATAACGAGCTACATTGCATACATGGTTCATATATATTAAGAAATAGATAAGAAAGTAGGAACTTTCATTCAGGATTTATATATATTCAACAAAATATGAATAGGGATTTCTGAATTTTTCGGACTTGTCCTCATCTTTATTGTTATATACACAACGTTTCAGCCGATGTGCCCCGGCCTTCTTCTGATGTTTCTTGTCGAATTTATGAACCTTCATGTCGAATTCATATCTGTTAGACACATGGCACAACAGATATAGGGGTTGAGTTAATACAGTTCTAAGTAACAATCATCTGTAGGTTTGCAGGTTCAGTCCTAACCATGGTCGATAATAACATAATACACTTAACATAGCTTAATACTTGTACCCAGTCATGATTGGCAGTATGAGAACTGTCTACCCAATGGATTGAATTAAGGGTTCCATTCGAAGTTCAATGAAGGCCCCTAAGTTCATCAAGAAACAACTAAAGAAGGCTGGAGAGCACATTGACCGAAACGTTATGCATATAACAATAATCAGATGAGGACAACAGCCCAAAAAATACAAATAATATTATTTTCAATATTATCAAACCTCATCTCAAAAATTCAGACAAAAAGTATTTCTGAATCAATAAATCAAAATAAATATAAGATTGTTTAGCTCTCTAATACACATCAGTGTTCTACCTAGGTTTTTGAATATTTTTCATAACTAGAATAGATTTTATTAACTACTTGATAAACTAATGTTAGTGTTTTAAAATCTATCTTTGTAAGGGAAAGTGCCTCATCTTACCCAAATGAATTTTGAATTGTGCATGGCAATGTCAGTTATTTGCTTGGGATGTTTTCCTTTTGTTATTTATTATGAGTTATTCTGTACTGAATATCCATGTGATGCCAAGTTTGAATGAATACCAACATGATTCCTTCCAGTACAGAAAAGAAAAATATCAGTAAGAATGCTCTGCTGAACGAAATCTGCATTCCTCATTTAATGTGTTACCGTAATCTGATTAAAGAATTTTAAATGCAGTTCAAGAAAACCTTTCCAATTCTGTAGGGATTTCTATTTTACAGATGGGATAGACAAGTACTGCTTTTGATTGTTTGCAACTCAAAACTTGTTGACAGTATATTTTCTAGCAAATACTTTGATTTTTAGAATTTTCTACTATTAAGAATTTTCAATGTGATTTTACTTATGCAGTACAACCTTCTCTGATTAATTTTCCAATAATTTAAAATTTGTTTCCATGTAAGATGTTATAAACAAAAACTTCTTTGGTTATGGTTGATCAGTGTTATCTTTTTAAAAAAAATTTTAATGTTTAATGTCTTTGCATTCAAAAAACAAATAAGTGATTTGAGAAATAAATGGTAGCTTTTATATTTTTTTTAGAATATTAGTAACTGATGTACCTGTTATGCTTAGTTTTATGAAGGTATTTGTGTAAAAGTCTTAATGTTCACATATATCTTAGAATTGAAGGAAAAACCTTAAACTTTCTATCAGGAATTTTAACAGTAACAGAATTGCAATAAGAATAGATTAGGCATTTAAAAAATTAAAAAATATTTAAAAGCCTAGATATAGATTTTGCAGACTCTCTTCCTTCTTTTTAATTTAAAATATAACTGGATTCATATTTTGTTAATACTATGATTACAATAAAATTTTCCAGTAATTGTGAGGGGATTTAAAAAAAAAAATCTCTTGAAATCACTGCAGAATTAAATTTAAAAAAAAAAAAGGTGAACCAACCAATTAAACTTTATTAAAGAAATCTTGTTTAAAATATATGAACAGATTTTTATTTATTTAAAAAAAAGTAAAAAAATGATTAATTTATTTTTTTAAAATAAAAAAATGATTAATTTATTTTTAAAATAAAAAATGATTAATTTATTTTTAAAAATAAAAAAATGCTTAATTTATTTTTAAAAAAAAAAAAAATAAAAAATGATTAATTTATATTTAATATCTTCAAGATAATGAGTGTAGATACTTACCATTTCAAAACCATTTCTTTATAACTCACCATTTCCTTCATTAGTGATAAAAATTACACACACGTTGATTTTTTTAAAAAGGTTTGATTCATGTATTATATAGCCAACAGCTATTTGTGCAAGGGTCTGAATGTCCACATATATCATAAGAGTATCACTCTGCAATTTCAGTGTCTAGTCTTCAGTTGCATGTTGTGGTGAAGTCCCTTTTCTAACAAGGCTTCATTGGGCTTGACTGAATTTTGTTTTGAATCTTTGAGGTGAAGCATTTTTTATTCAGATGTCTAATATGCAGCTGCAATGTCAAAACACAAATCATAAGATATTGTAATTTTTGTAGATGCATTTATTCATTTCAGCCATCTCTCTTCTTGGCACTGCAGTCACATGAAAAGCTTTTTCAGCTATAAAAACCTTGTTGATCTTTGTTGGTTTTTTTTGGGTTTTTTTTTTCCCCCTAGGTAATATTTTGTTTTGCAAAAAAGATTTATCTAAATATTTGACTCCAGACTTTTGGTCACATAGTAGTTGTTTCTCTTGGAAAGAGAAAAGATAACATCCTTGATCTGGTATTTTTCCTCTTTTGCTCACCTTCTATATTCTATTTAGAAGTCACTTAATGGATCTGTTTTCTTCTTTCTTTTTTATATGGAATAGTTTTTTTTCCTGAAACTTTTACAGTGTTTTTCTATTAGATATTTTCTTGCTTTTATTTTTAGATAATAAAGGTAATATAATCCATTATACTGTTTATGCTCTAAGTTTTATTACCTTCAGACAGCTTCCACTTTGAAATGTTTGCAGAGAATAGAAATACATTCATAATTTCTTTAATTAGGTACACTTGTATTTTTTTTTGTGTGTGTGTGTGTGGGGTCCTAATTAAATGTTTCATTTCATTAGATAACCATAGTCTCAGCTTTACAACAGTTTACTATTTGAATATCTCTCTTCGAAGTAGCAGTCTTTCATTATATTGATACTCTTAATTTGATTTTCAGCTTTAATAAAAAAAATAAGACTAAAAATAAATTTGTTCTACTACATTTTTGATATTTTGTACTATTCTCACTGTCTCTTTGCAGGAGATTGGTAAATGTTCTTTTTTTTTGTCCATTTCAAGCAGGCTGTTGTTTGTCTTACCACTTCATTATTATTGTCATTTTATCTACCATGAACTCTTCTGTTATTGAATATTACCCTCATTTGTTGATCCCAAATATTTCTCAGTACTTATAAACCACTAACTAGCTATTTCATACTTCACAAAGCTTAGATTTGAACCATTATATCATAATTATCTGATTTTTTTTCTTTTTCATTTTTTGTCAATCATGTATTTTCTTTCAATCTTCTCTTGCTTTTTACATTATTTCTCTGCTTTGGTGTTTGCCTGAAAAGCATTTTTGTATCATCTTTTTTTTTTTTTTTTCTGATTTTTATAGTAACTTCAGATAAATATAGCTATATGTTTTATCTTAAATTTTATTTGTGCATAAGAAATAGGCTAATTTTAGGCTTTCATGTGCTGTCATCTATAATTTTTTTTAATGGTGATGTCATGAGAGCATTGATAGTATCTGATAAGTAATAAGTAAGTCGTCGGAGTAGCCTAAAGTCAGTATCAGCCAGACAGTGAGGGAGTCTATCCCCTTTCCACTAGCGCTAGAACAAGGAGATCGTTTAGGCATCTGAGGTGGAGCACCACTCCTACCATCATCTCCTCACTTTAACACACATATCCATGTGCTACTCATATACTGAGTTGGCGAGGGCCGTAATCGAACCAGGAACCTCGAGATTCCCAGCTGGACACTCTACCGACTGAGTTAAGCTGGCCCTTATTACAATTATTTGTCAATTTTTTTAAAGTGGCATATCACATTTGTCAAAAACAAGGAAAAAATCTGAACACATTTGCAAAGTTAATTTACATTCTTTAGTTTCCCATGTTTTGTTCCTTATAAGTGAAAAATGTGTAGTCCCACATGCAACATGCCAGAAAGTCTTACATCTTCCTTGGAATATTTGCTTCCCTTCTAAATTAAAACTACCTTGCGTTTTAACATTTTTCCATCAGTGTCAAAGAATGAATTTGGTTTGAATTAATAATTTATGCTTATGCCTTTTGCTGCTTTTATTCTCTCTCATATTTTTTATAGATGGTTGGATTTGATAATTTCTAGTGCACTCTTTGCTTTAAACTTATGACTTTTATATACATATTTACCAACCTCCCTGCGCAAGTAGGATGTGACACGATCAATTTCTTTAGCAAACTTTAACAGGTTTGAATTCAAAGTTTTCCTTCTCCTAGACTGGTTGCCATACCAAGATTAACAGGCCTAGTCTGTCCTACTGTTTACCCATAGCTGGAGTGAGAATATTTAGATTCATACCTTTCCCAAGGGTATTAGCATGATGTGAAATGTAAATAGCCTCGTCCAGGATTTGAACTCTGGTTACCAAGTCCTACAACGATAACCATTACTCATGAGCGCCTCCACTTAACTTTAACTTTTGTATAGTTTCTATTTCCAAACAGATTTATTGCTTCATGAGTCTTTACGATTACTTTTTATGAATACAATATCAATTCTTTTCTGTGCATATTCTGATTTTCCAGTTTTTTCTCCAAGTTCAAGCTCTGTCAATGATTCATTATATGTTAAGTTCAGTTAACTTTTCACTGTTGTATATTTTGAAATTTTTTTATACATCAAAATAATTGTCACTGCTAGTTAGGTTATTTCACTCCTCTTAACACATCACTCAATAATAAAACAACTTTTAGGCAAAATTCAACTTTATTCATCAACATAGTTTCCTTCTAGAGTGATACACTAATTCCAACGCTTCTCTAACAATTCAATGCCTTTTTTGTAGAACAATTTGTCTTTGGCCTCAAAATATGCCTCAGTTTCTGATATCACTTCTTCATTGGAACCAAATCTCTTTCTCTGGAGCATTCTTTTGAGGTCTGCAAACAGCCAGTAGTCACTGGGGGCCAGATCTAGAGAATAGGGTGGGCGCGGAAGCAATTTGAAGTACAAGTAATCGTAATGTAGTTTGGCCATCGTTGCGATCGACTTGTGACACAGTGCATTGTCTTGGTGAAAGAGCACTTTTTTCTTCTTCATTTGTGGGTTTTTTTTTTTTTTTGGCGATTACCAATAATGCTATATGATATTCGCTATTGATTGTTCTTCCTTTCTCAAGGTAATCGATGAACAAAATACCTTGCGCATCCCAAACTAGAGAGGCCAAAACTTTGCCTGTGGATGTTTGCATATTTGGTCACTCTGGACGGCTTCCACCTGCTGCTGTCCACTCA
This sequence comes from Doryteuthis pealeii, assembly GCA_023376005.1. Taxonomy (NCBI): domain Eukaryota; kingdom Metazoa; phylum Mollusca; class Cephalopoda; order Myopsida; family Loliginidae; genus Doryteuthis; species Doryteuthis pealeii. The sequence continues at coordinate 3,376 of JALAJA010000454.1, read as the reverse complement.
ACTGACTGCCGATTTGACTCCAGAGTGAAGTGGTGGATCCATGTTTCATCCATTGTCACATATTTGCACAAAAACTCTTTTTTTTGCATTGAAACAGTTGCAAAACAATGCTCTGAATCAACACGTTTTTGATTGTAAGCAAATGTGGCACCCACTTTGAACACAGCTTTCTCATTAACAAATGTTCATGCAAAATGGTGAATACACTTCGTTCTGATATCTACAACTCCTTTGCTATCTCATACAACTTCAATTTATGATCGGCCAAAATGAGTTTGTGGAGTTTTTTTGGTGTTTTCTGGGACAACTGCTGAATTTGGGCAACCTGAGCGTTCAGCATCATTTGTGTCTGTATGACTGCATTTAAAGTCAGCATACCACCTCTTAACTGTTCTTTCTGAGGGAGCAGAGTCCAAATAACATTTATCAAGGCATCACTTTGCTTGAACAGTATTTTTCCCATCAGAAAGCAATGCTTTATCAATATACAAAATTCAGATTTTTCCATTGTTTTGAAAATTTGGCAACAGTAGCTTCACTTAAATAAGTGTAATTTATAAACTAATAATCCAATTGGGCTCAAATTTTGACGCATGCCATTTGAAGGTTAGTACTTATATGGATTTTTTTTTATTAGTGGCACCATGTATATGGGACTTATTGAGTGATGTGTTACTCTTTTTGTAGGTTAATTCCTGCTGGTACTAATCTGAGAGATTTTTAGATTTTTTTTTTTTTTTTTTTTTTTTTTCAAAAACTAAAAGTAACATGGGGAAAAATAAAACCACAGATATCAATACATCTCATAAATATCTTTTCAGACATAAAATACAAATTTCAGGTATAATACTATAACTGGGCTTAGTTTCATAGGTGTTATCAAAGTTTGAAAAACATCTTTTGAAATATGTTATTTTGAAAGACTTTTTTTGTAATGTGTGGATCATAAAATGTTGAAACCATCTAGCTAAAAATTAACACATATTGATCCTTTTAACTTACATGTTGCTTTATCAGCTAACATTTTCATGAATTTTGAAGTGTGCAAAAATTGACTATTAAGGTTATTTGAACCACTCTCTTAACTCAGTGTAACTGTTTACTGATTGAAATCACTTTTAATTTGTACATTTAGACAGTTTCATACTTTGATTTTTTCTTGAGCATTTCACATTTACTGTCAAAAACATTTTTTATAAATCATTGAAATAAATAATGGTATTTTTCTGAAAAGAAATTATACTTGATTAGATATAAGTACCATGAATATGACCTTAATGTTTTTCAAGATCCAGAGATTTATCAGTTGTACTGGAAATAGAAGAAAAACAATGTGACATATATTAGTTAGACAACCAAGTCTCATTATAGAGTAAAGAGAAACTCTGTTATGAGAACTAGTGAGAATTTTATACAACTGAAGATTTTTATTTTTATCTAAATTCTATGATAAAAATACAAGAATATTTATGTATGGACCATTCTGGGTTTTTTTTTTTTTTTTTTTTGTTACACAATTCTGTTTCTTTATGTAAGAAGTAGAATTGTGGTAACAAAAAAAAACAGAATGGGCCATACATAAATATTCTTATATTGGCTGAAAAAAAAACCCTATATGAAATCTAAAAATCTCTCAGATTAGTCCAGCAGGAATTAACGCTACAACAGAGTAGGAGGGTGAAATAACCTAAAACTAAATACAGTTAAACTTCATATCCCTGCAATTTTGTGATTTTAATAAATATTTTCATTAAACAATACTTTTTTGTAAGTGAAAGAAACAAATTATTAGGTAATATGGAGAAAAACTGTTTCATTTAAATATTATCTGATCACAAAAGATTTAAGATTATTCATCTTACAGAAAAGAGATTAGATTTTGTCTCTTACATAAGAGTTCCTCACTTTAAGATAAAATGGAACAAGGTTAGAACAGTATTGTGGCATTATGTATATCCAAATTGGTATTAAATAGAAAAATAGCATTTTCAGTAATTGTCATTTCTCATCAGAAAGAAATCAGTCACCAGAGTTAAGATTAAACAACTTTGTGAATACGTGGTTAAAATATTGTCATAACCTTCCATGAGGAGGAAGGTTTACAAAGTCATATCCAAGCAAGTTTTGAGTACCAGTTCCAAACTGTTCAAAGCATTATCAAGACATTCAAGATGAAGATTTTGAGGGAAGTAAACCAACGTATCATCTCATGTGGCAAGAAAAGTCCTCAGATGTTAATCTCAATCCAAGGATCACCAAGGATATTTTGGCAGGTTTGAATGACTGGTATCAAAATATCTTGGCAAATACTTCAGCTATGCCTCAGGTTGTTCTTCTGCATGGAAGATTGGCCAAGACTTCATGCTTGAAGTCAGGGATGTAAAAGTTTGTCTAGCTTTTGATAAGCATTATTTTAACAAGTAGTCAAGCTTTTTGGTCATCAATTCTTTGGTCAGATGTAACAAAAATTGAGTTTTTTTGAGTACTGGAAAGTTGTTTTTATTTCACAAAATGGTTGAAGAAGAATCCCATCCTAACAGTCAAACATAAGGCTGGCAGCATTATCATATAGGGATTGTTTTTGGCCAATAGGACTGGTAACTTAGTTGAAGTGGATGGTATTAGAAGAAAAAGTATATTCAGATTTTGGACCAAAAGATCAGTCTGCTGAAATTCTAGGCTGAAAAATCAGTGGACCTTCCCACAAGACAATGAATCAGCACATAAAAGTTGGGCAAGAAATGGTTATGGCAATAATATCAATATTCTAAAGTGGCCAAACTGAGTCTAGCCTGATCTTGACTAAAATTGAGAATTTGTGGAAAGAGCTTAAGACATGAGTAATGGGGAAGAAGGCTTCCAGGCCAAAGAAGAGTGAACCAAATTCCTACTTGAAAACTTGTTAGAATCTGGTGTATGAGAACCATTTACAGGCTGTAACTGGCAATTAAGATACTGATCTTGAATGATTTTTGGATATCCCTTTAGTGATCAAATTGTAGATAATACTTCAATGAAATACATTTTTTTCTCTGTATACTTCATGGAATTCTTTCACTCTTCATATATTTGAGTCACAAAAAAGCATTCCTTTAATGAAAGTTGTTTTTTTTTTTAATCACAAATTTTACAAGGGTGTGAATATTTTTGTTGCTTTTTTTCCTCAAGGCATAAAATATATTTGGGATCAAACAGCCAGGGCAAAAAAAATGCTATCTGTATAGTTGATTCTAACTGCATCAAATGTTAAGCATTACAAATGTCTTTGTAGAATATTTCATGCATTACTGTAATGGAGACACTGTTGTAAAATGAAAGACATCTAACAAGAGAAGAAAATGCAACAACAGTTCAGTAAAACTTCAAAAGAGAACTG
>JALAJA010000453.1:0-47265 GCA_023376005.1 Doryteuthis pealeii | reverse complement strand
AAAAGACTGCTTAATAAAATATTTGAAATAAGCCTCTAAAAAAGGCCTGTAATATTTTGAAATAAGTCTTTAAAAAAAAACTAGGATAATACTTAGTTCTTAGAAGAAAAAGGAGAAGAAAAAAAGTTTAAATTAGTACAATAAAAAAGGATCTATCAAAATGCAGTGGAAAAATTTTTTAAAAAAATGTATGCATGAAATTCTGAAATTTATACAAGTAAACCAATCCTACCTTTTTGATTAAACTAACTGAAAACGTTCCTTTACAGTTTGAGTACACAGCAATGCAGTCCTCTCTATTATAAAACAGGTAAGATGGTAGGTAACGCTATTTGTTGTATATGTTAGCATGCACTGAAGCAAAAAGTTGTAGTAGTAGTAGGCAGCAGCAGCCAGCTGTCTTCCACTTTGAGGCACTGCCCAGAACTAGGCAGGCATTTCAATGGATTGAAAGGAGCCCCCAATACTCACAACACACACACCCCACACTTTTGTAACTTATTTTAAGAAGAGTAAGTGATAATCACTAAACTATTAACACTTGTCATAGTTTGTTTATAACTTTACTGAGAGAGTTTACTGGCAATTTATTTACCAAATTTGCATCCCAAATGCACCAAGAGTCCGAAATTATATGAAGATATATACAAAGAAATGATCTAGTAATAAAATCCCAATACAAAAATTATTATTCAGAATGGCCCATTTAATATAGAAAGCCAATATGAGATCTACTTAGTGGAGATAAACTATGTTGAAATAAAGGAGTACAAATTTAAGTTTAGTAATGAAAATAAAAAAAAAACTAACCTGTATTAAATAAAAATAAATAGAATCATTTAATCATTAAAGTATTATAAATTAGAATCATTCAAATTGTAATTTTTTAAAAGTTTTAAGTACGATGAATTCTTAAAATTAGGTTTGTGCAACCTTTTTGAACAGGTGCCTTACTTATAAGAAATATAGCTCATCAATAAACAGAACTTATACATCACTAAAAGAAAATTATATATTGGAACCATATGACCGTAAGGCACCCCTTTTGCGATTTCCATAAGGGGACACTTTTTCTCATTTACACCGTAAAAATCCGGTTGTTTGTTAGGGTTAGTTTTAAAATTAAAAATAATCTAAAAATCTTCTGTTAACAATTAACCGGATTTTGGACAGTGTAAATGGAAAAAATGTCCCCACGAATCAAAATGCAAAAGGGGTGCATTAAGGTCATATAGATTTAATCAGAGATGCAGGACGCATACCTGACGCACAAAATCTTAAAGGATGCCAATAAAACATATCCATTACATCCCAGGTGTTTTTCTTTTTTCTTCCCTCACCATTTCAAGCTAACTGTAAATACATTTCAATAGTTTCTGAGAAATGAATTAACACAGGATAGGTTACAAGGTAAGAGTTAGATGGCTTAGTTGGGACCCATAAATTTTTCTTGGGGACTCATTCAAAGCAAATAGGTGCATCCCAAGACGCATTAAATCACTATTTTAATACAAGGGCCAGTTTAGCTAAGTTGGTAGAGTGTTCAGCTAGGAATCTCAAGGTTCTTGGTTTGATACTGGCCCACGCCAACTCAGCGTATGAGTAGCACAGGGATCTATGCGGTAAAGTAAGGAGGCTGATGGTAGGTGTGGCGCTCCACCTCAGATACTCAAATAATCTCCTTGGTCTAGCGCTAGTGAAAAAGGGGATAGACTCCCTCGCTGTCGGGCTGATACTGACACTAGGCTGCCCCGACGACTATAGTTGTCAGTTAACAATGTCAACTCCTTAAGGTCTAATCATTTATTTGCACATAGAGGGCAGGTTTGGTTTGGTTTGTTTTACGGCATATCAACCTCGGGTCATTTTAATGCTGTAATGCCGACAAAGTTGCAAAAATAAATTCATTCTTAATGTATTAATCAAATTTTGTTTATCAACTCATGTTTTTCTATTTAACCCATAGATGAGGACCCTAACAGGTACTAACCACTCCAGGTCAGAGTGGACCAGGGAGCAATGGTGATGAAGGGGTGCTCCACATTCCCCAAACCTCCAAAACTGGAACCTCACCATCAGATAGAGTTTAATGTCATTCCCAGGACATGGAAGACCCCTCAGTCACTGCCTTCTAGCATCCATATGATAAAAAAGGGGTTGGGGCTTGCCATATGGGCAATAGGGTTGGAGAATCATATAGGTGTTAGGGCTGACGTGACCAGCTAATTGATCGGGAGGGCCTCTCTGACCACCCGTCTAGCCCAAGATAGGGCCAAAGTGGAGTATTACAGGTCATAAACTGCTCATCCACCCGGGTTCTATCCTTAAGCATCACGGGTCGCCACCTACGGCCAACAGGTGGCCCCATTGGGGGAGTCTTACCCCTCTGCAGAGGTTGCAGTCAGTGCATTTCTAACGCCCCCAGCCCGACAGAGGACAGGTTTAGCTCAGTCGGTAGAACATCCGACTAGAAACCACAAGTTCCCGGTTCGATACCGGCCCTCACCAAATCAGCTAAGCATGGTGCTCCACATCAGATGCAAAAACAATATCCTGGATCTAGCACTAGTGAAGGGGTGGGTGGGTGGGTGGTAAACTCCCTCACGGTCTGGCTGATACAGACTTTAGGTCATCTTGACGACTTACTCTTTTACTTATGTGGCTTCTATCATTAATACTAATGATTTATACACAATTATATGGTTTCAAGTAATTTATTTAATAATAATAATTTGTTGCAAGTTGTATGGCTTCAAGTATTCTTATCTAATACTCATCATCAAAGTGATTAGATGGTTGGTTGGATTTTACGGCATGTCAACCTTGTTGGGTTATTTTACGATAATTATCCACAAAAGACATTTTGTTCTATTCATTGGTTGGTGATTTTAGGCAATGTCATTAATTTTGTTGGTTGGTTGGAACGGACATTATTGGTTGGTTGGCTATTTATACCGGCTATGCTCAACCCTTGTTGGGTTATTTTTATCAATACCGAAGACATTTTTGTTCTATTCATTGGTTGGTTGGATTTTACGGCATGTCAACCCTTGTTTGGGTTATTTATACCGAAGAACATTTTGTTCTATTCATTGGTTGGTGGATTTTACGCATGTCAACCCTTGTTGGGTTAATTTATATACCGAAGACATTTGTTCTATCATTGGTGGTTGGATTTTACTGGCCAAATGCAAACCCTTGTTGGTTATTTTATACCAAGACATTGTTCTATTCAGGTTGGTTGGATTTACGGCATGTCAACCCTTGTTGGTATGTGAATCATTTGTAATTTAAATTCTAGTTGCGTTTCAAATTTCTTTTTTTCAAACTCAATTTTTTTTAACATTTTAAATCTATTTAACCTAATAGATGGGATCCTAACAGGTACTACCGCTCCTGTGATTAGTATGGTTTTTGAATAACTAATCATTCGTCTCTTTTCATGCAATCATAGGAATAATTTTTGAAAATTATTCCTATCTCTTATTGATAGATTTGCTTCATTTAAATGGCATAACAGGGTTATTTTAATGCTGAAATTTGATTCATTTGTAAATGTTTGATTATCTTATTATAATGGGATTGTGTGTTTTTCTGTCTGTAACCGAAAACTTTATATTACTAACTCAAGTCACAATTCCCTTAGTTATTTACGTCACATTCTCCATGATTTTTTTATTTATTTTAAACCTCAATTATTGATATAAAATTGTTTTACATCATTAAGACTGTTGACCATATCTACATACAAATACAATGCAATTGTATTTATAATATACAACAAAAATTTCCATATTGATATTAAAAATTTGATTTTAATAAATATATGCTTAGAATTATTGATTTCTAATTGTTTGGTTTTATCTTTTGAATATGAGCAAATCTCGGGGATAAATCTTAAAAGAAATCCAATTAACAAGAAATAACAACTGTAATATTATTCTTTACTTCCTATTTGAACTAAATAGTTAAATTAGGAAAATTTACCAATGAAACAGGGGAGTAATGGAAAATGATGGAAGAGTTAGTTTCAAAGTTGTTCTATTTTTCAATCATACCCCCCCCTAGGGCATTCTAATGCCCTAGCCGACAGGGCGGTGTGGGATGTGATGTTGTACAAGGGAAGAGCAAGGGTCAATACCAATTTGGCAACCAGGGTCACATAAACAGCTGCTAAAATGAGGGTGATATAAAATTCAGAGTTGTTATACAGCCTATTGTCGGTATCAGACAGCAAGGAAGTCTATCACCCTTTTCACTAGCGTGTAACAGGGAACATTATTTTCGCATCTGAAGTAGAGCACCATCAGCTCCCCACTTTACCACAGAGATCCAAACTGCTACTCAGGTTCGAAGTTAGAGAGGACTGCATTGAAACTGAAACCTTTTGGCTCTAGACAAATGATCTACTGACCGAGCTAAACTGGCCCCAACCAAGTCCATAGAGCCCAGTCTGTTTAGCTAACTTTACCCATAGCTTTTGGGGAGGGACAGAGATAGATTCAGGACTTTTCCAAAAAGCATCAGTGCTAAAATACACAAACAGCTAATTACAAATTTCATTTCATCACATCAATAACCATCATAGCATTTTGCACCTACAACAATCCTGGCATCAACAGGAAATTAGTGGCTTTTATACAAAGCCGTAAAAAAAGGGACCATATGCAAATTTTAAAATGTATACAATAATTCAGCTATTTCTTTTCTGATTAGCTTGGGTTTTCATTTTACAAAATGATAATTATAGAATTACAGTATTTTATTGCAAACATGTTATTTTGTCTTTTGTGGAAAGTAGGGCTGCGGAGTCTGAACAAAACCTTTGACTCCAACTCCTCTTTATGTAATTAATTCATAATAAATATTTTTAATAATCTGTGAGCATGAGCACCTCACATAGTGTAATGGTTAGTAAGCTAAATTAGCAGACCATTGTTAGTGAGTTTTGATTCTCATTGGGCACCCCATATTTCTGGCCTTGTGTTACATCTAAGCTAAGCTTAGTAAATAACTATAAGGAGTGTGCACTGTATAATTTTACAGAATAAAGTTGGGCCATATAAAATGTTTATTCAACTGGGGTCAGTATAGTTTGACTGACTCCAGTGACCCCTTAATTGCTTCTGACCACCAGTCCTGCTAGAAGTGTAGTTTTAGTCCATTTAAAATGTTTGGGATGTTGCTTCAAAAGTTTGTATTTTGAAAAAAAAAAAAAAAAATTATTTGTTCGACCGGCATACTGGCCGTAATGTAAACTATCAGTTAGCATTGTTTATGCATACAAAGTTTAGATTCATCGCTTATTTCTAGTCCAAATTTAGATATATTTATATCGTTGAAAATAAAATATCTTTCTAAATATTCAACTTTTATGTGTTTTTAACAATTGAATTATTTTTTACGTTCCGTTTCAATTTTGGAAAAAAAAATATAACTTGAAATTAGAGAGATGTAAACAAAAAACTGACCGGGTTTGTGTGAAAACATATGTAAATAGGTAATCTATTTCTTTTTATGTAATTCAACATAAGCATTTAGAAATGTATTTTTAAATTCAAAGTGATGTTATATATTTAAATTTAATATTATATATGTGTATACATGCCAGTATAAAAATGAAATGTTGAATAACTTTGTAAACTTTAAAAAAAAAATCTTGATATCCCTACTTTTTATTCCCCAATAATGAATTCTAGCATGGAGATACATAAAAATCTAATACCAGAATCAGAAAGAACATAGAATTTACATAAGAATGCAAAGTTTTATCAAAATGCTTCAAAAATAAAGAAATGGTGAAGAAAATACTGAATTTCTTGTTCTGAAATGGTCTATGAATTGACAGATTTTTTGATCAAAAATCATGTCCACTTTTTACCCAATTTTGGGGCTTTAAATTCTCATAACTTTTGAACCAATGGGAGATTTGTATAATTCAAACACTTAGAACTCCATTTACAAAACTATATAACTAACATGATTAAATAACAATAACCCCAATAAATAAAAAATCAACTGGGAATGCTTATATATATATATATATATATATATATATATATATATATATATATTATATATATATATATATTATATATATAAAAAATTGTAAATCATTTGAATTGAAAATCTTTACTATATTGTTATATATTTCAGTGGGGATTTTTATGGGCAACCAGTGAGGATCTCAGAGACCAACTTTTAACCCCCCCCCTACCCAGGTGATGCCGGGTAGTCACTTCTAGTATGTAAATTAGTCGGCAAAGGTAAATCTATAATTTCCAGCAGCAAAAGGTATCAGAAGGTCGTTAGGATATGCAAGTATATACAGTAAATAAATAAGGCTTGATAGATCTAAAACAGGGCAGTTCGATTTTTTTTTTTTATTACTTGATTCACCCCTTTTAACCAAAACTGTAGAGTTGTAGTCTGAAGCAATTAAGGAATCACTGGAGCCGGCAAAACTATAAAGATTCAGACTCCAGTTGACTTTACACTTTATATGGTCCTAGTTTAGTCTGTAAAGTTATACAGTGCACACCCTTATAAATAGATTATAATAAATATAAAAAACCATAATTTTTTTTATGGAGATTTGTAAGCCACAATCCTTTAATTATATAAAGATGACTCAAACTTTTGTGTTCAACTCTTCAGCCAAAATTCAATTTCCATAAACTCTCAAAAGTATTGCTAAATTTTCTATTTTAGTCTTACCAGGTTCCATAAGAGAGATTGATTTTTAAAAAAGTAAAAATAAAAAATAATTTTCTTCATTTCAAACCCACCCATCCCCATTTTTATACAAAATTTTTATAAATTGAATACTGAATCATAACACCTACACCAACGAATATCTGACAACACTAAAACTGACTTAAATGTAGAACCTGTTTGATCAGAGATTTTTCCGGTAATTCTACTTTTTCATTATTTTGCCTTTTTTAATTTTTATTCATTCAATAAATTAATTTTTTCTTCTAAGTAAAGTTGTTGGGGGTGGCATTGAGTCGGTATCAGCCAAACAGCGAAGGAGTTTATCCCCTTTTCACAAGCGCCAGACCAAGGAGATTGTCTTGGCATCTTAGGTGGAGCACCACAACTACCATCAGCTACTCACTTTACCATACAGATCCCAGTGCTACTCATATTCTGAATTGGTGACGGCCGGTATTGAAACGGAAACCTTGTGTTTCCTAGTCTGACACTATCAAACTAAGATTCTTTTAAAAACCTCAATAAATCTATCATAAAAAAAGGGATATTTTAGAATTCAGTATTTTCATAAAATAATTTGGTATTTATGAGGAAGTGCGTCCCAATCTTCTGCCTCATAAATTGCTACCCGGTGACTATTTAAAATAACGACCCCAGTTACTTGAAAGAAAACAACCAACTTAGGGCGTTAAATGTATTTTAGGGGGGGGGGGCTCTTTTTTGTTGTAATTTTTGTTTATTTTATCGCAATTTGTCGTAATTCTTGTTTAGATATCAAGATGGATAGTTTGGAATAGACTGAGATAGATAGATAGATAGAGGATAGATAAACAAAATAATTATAGATAGATATGAACAAATGGAGATAAATAGATAGATAGATATATAGATATTTTTGACAAGTAAATGTATGTGAGGGGGGGGGGGATCGCTTCTTTTGTCGTAATTCTTGTTTATTTAAACTAAAAACAAGACATTAAACAAACATGAATAAAACAAATTACGATAAATAAAAGAATTATGACAAATTTCTATAAATAAGAATTACGATAAATAAATAAGAATTACGACAAAAAAAAAAAAAAAAAAAAAAAAAAGAAAAAAAGAGAAGCCTACCCCCCTAAAATACATTTAATGCCCTAAGTAGGTTGTTTTCTTTCAAAGTAACACCGTAGCTAGGGTCGTTATTTTAATAGTCACCGGGTAGCAATTTATGAGGCAGGAGACCAGGACGCACTTCCTCATAAATTACCAATAATTTGTTTAAATTATAATCACTTAAATGTTTTCCTTTGTGATGGTATCATTACAAGTGTCACTGATACACTAAAATAATCTTTTAAAATCAGTGGTGGCCAAAATGGGCCAAGAAAATAGAATTCTATATGATTTCAGAGCGTTCACTTTTTATATACAAAATCCAATCATATATGTGGGAAATTTATATTTTCTAGAAAGTAAGATGTCAACTAATTCACGGTAGGGGAGAGATTCATGCCCCTGATATGCCCTATATTATGTGTTTCATATATATTGACTTTATATATGGCAATTGAATAAGATAATGAACTTAGAGCGGTTAAAATTGCAAATCGTTGTCAAATTTAAAACGGAAAAATTTTTGGCTTGGACATAGTAATAATTAAATTCATTAGAATCTAAGGACATGATCTATGTTATTTTTTACTTAAATTTTAACAGTTAGTTGTGTTTAAGGAAAAAAATAGATGAAATAAAACAGATGAATGATAAGACTAGTCAGAATTAATAAACAATAATAATTTCATGAGGCACAAAAAAAAAAAAAATTCTGGTTTCAAAGTGGGCCAGGAGCTGAAAAGGTTGAGAACCCCCGATTTAAATGACCCAAATGTTTTCAAACAGGTTGTATATGAATGACATCACTAGCGGCCATCAATACCCAACATTCTGCTAAATGTACAATATCTGGCAAATTATCTCATCCAGAGATCTTTTATAAAGGAATCTATAAATGCAAACTAATACACCCCCCACCGGATCCCTATGCTTTTATTCACCCATCAGAGGATCCTTATATTTTTTATTCACTTACCCCCTATGGACCCCCATACTTTACCATCCACCCCACAGATCCACAATACATTATTCCTCCAGTTTGAAAAGCCTTGATCTAAAAGAATTTATGTATATCAAGTTTTATGCTTATTTAGGCTAAAAGAAAATTATTATATTGAATAGTTCATAAAATTTGTAACAATCAATTGATCAACTAGTGGCTGCGTAGGAGAATCTTACAATATTGATGTATTTAGTCATGCTTCAGTTTCTGGTTTAGTCTAACTGATGCGTGTAAATATCTCAAATATGAGTCAAAAGTTTTGCAATATTTTCATAACAGGAAGTACATTTCAGCAGATCTGAAGGTGACAAACCATACCGGACTCCGAGATGTCAACCTTGGCCTAATAGTCTCCAAGGCTACTCATTGGATTTTCCTCTATGGCTTGGAGCATGGCTTTGAAATTCCAAAAGTTTTGCAAAAACATTTAAACATCTTTGTGATGAAATGCTAAATTTGTTAAACGATTCATTCTGCCAATCAATAGAATTTATTGAAGAAATAAGATAATTAGAAACATTAGAAAATTTGGAATAGAGAGGCAACAAAAATACAGCAAGTATGAAACTTAATATCAAGAGGAGTTTGTTACAGTGACATATTTAATAAGCTTTTGCAATGATAAAGGAGTTCATTTTTTACAAAAACTTCTTTATATATACTAGCAAATATATGCACCCTCTGGGTGCAAATATTTAAGTTTTAATGTAATGAAATATCGTATTAAATTAGAAAGGCTAATGAAACTAAATAAGAATGCAGATAAGAAGATTTGAAACAGAGGGAGGTATAATCGAAAATAGAACAACTGAAATTTACTCTTCCATCACTCGTCTTTCATTGTTATTTTTTCTAATTTAAGTATTTTAGTTAAAATAGGAAGTAAATAATAAAATGACAGTTATCTTTTCTTGTTAATGGATTTCATTTAAGATTAATGGAAGATATTTTTGCTCATATTCATCAAAATAAAGCCAAACAGTTAGAAACCATTAATACTAAGCATATATTTATTAAAATTACATTTTTAATATTAATATGCAAATTAGACTTCCCGTTCACACTGTAAACCACTATTTTGTTGTATATATAAATACAATTGCATGTTATTAGTATGTAGATATGGTTAACAGTATAAATAATGTAAAACAATTTTATTAATAATTGAGGTTAAAATAAGGATAAATTCATGGTAAATCTGACGTCAATAACTAAGGGAATTGTGACTTGAGTAGTGATTTAGTTTCGGTTACAGACAGAAAAATCACACAATCTCCATTATAATAAGATATACAGTAATACAACAATCTTGTTCTTTTCACAACATATGCTAAGCTAATAATGTAATATTTGATTTTTTTTTTTAGAATGTTCCACTGCAATGTATCATTGCTAATAATACTCATAATCAAAGTTATTTGTCGATAAAAATATTTGATTTAAAACCTTTTGTTAGGTTCTATCAATTTTGAAAATAAAACAATTAACAACAAAGTAAATATATATATATATATATATATATATATATATATATATATATATATATATATACACACATTAAATATCACCAGGGCTTGGTTTTTGAGTAAAAATAAGAGATTTGATTTATATTCATGAAGATAATTAAAAAATAAAATCTAAATGACAACAGCATGGAATTTTTTTTCATTCAATATTTTAGATAGTAGACATTAACATTTCTTTTCAGAGTAGCTGGATCAATGCAAGGTTGTTTAAAATTTTTATTTTTTTAAATTTTTTTATTTTTTTTTACATAGGATTTAAAAGGGGCATCCCTCGAGGATTCAAATCACGATTCAGTAATAATGGATCTGCAGGACTAACTTATAAAAATCCCCCTCTACCCAGGCGATGTCGGGTAGCCACTGCTAGTATATAGTAAAACTGGCAGAGTGGCCTATTGTTAGTATCAGCTGGACAGTAAGTGAGATTGTTTTTGTATCAGAGTTGGAGCACCGCACCTACCATCAGCTCCCCACTTTAGTGGATCGATATGGGCTAAGCTACTCATGGACCGTGGGCTGGTATCAAACCCAGAAACGTTTCGAAGGAGATGTTCTACCAAATGAGCTAAATCTTATTATAATGGAGATAGTGCATTTGTCTGTCTGTAACCGAAACTATATTACTATACAAGTCACAATTCCTTTCGTTATTTACATCACATTCTCCATGATTTTTTTTATTTAAATCTCAATTATTAATAAATTGTTTTACATTACTTACACTGTTGACCATATCTACATACTAATAACATGCAATTGTATTTATATATACAACAAAATAGAGGTTTACAGTGTGAATGGAAGCTAATTTGCATATTAATCTTAAAAAATTGAATTTAATAAATATGTGCTTGGTATTATTGATTTCTAATTGTTTGGATTTATCTTATTGAATATGAGCAAAAATCTCAATAAATCTTTAAAGAAATCCCTTAACGATAAGAAATAACTGTAATACTATTCTTTATTTCCTATTTTAACTAAACAGTTTAATAAGAAAAATTACCAATGAAAGACAGGAGTAACGGAAAATGATGGAAGAGTTAGTTTCAAAGTTGTTCTATTTTTTCAATCATACCCCTCTGTTTCAAAATCTTTATCTACATTCTTGTTCAGTTTCATTAGTCTTTCTAATTTAATATGATATTTTATTTATAAAATTTAACTAAAAATACTTGCACCGGAGGGTGCATATATATTTGCTAGTAATATTAATTAAAATTTGTACTTTTTTTTTTTTAAACATCCTCAAAGCTGGATGAAAGCAGTTTAAAAATTGTTTGAAGTGTTTAATATAAAAACTTAAGACTAAGTCCTTGTCTACCACCTTTAATAAGATATGGTTACAAGAAAATTTGCTGCTTAAGTATACATCACAGAAGATACTGATAGGCACACGTCCTGCGTCACTGAGGCACAAAAAAGCTAAAAAGACGCAGTAAAATTATATCCATGCGGCCCAGTATTTTTTTCTCTTCCCCCATCATTTCAAGCTAACTGTAAATTATATATTTCAATAGTTTCTTAGAAACGGATTACACAGCATAGGTTACAAGGTAAGAGCTAAATGGCTTTAGTCGGACCATAAAATTTTTCCCAGGGACTCATTCAATGTGCGTCCCAGGATGCACTAAATCAAATAGCTATCAGCATCACTGCATACACATTTATCATATGTGAAGAGGTGGAAGTGAATCCGACAGTATGTAGTGTATTAAAAAACAAACAAAAAAACCAAAAAACACAGGTTTAAATAATTGAGTGGTATAGTTTATTAGCCGACTGCAGTGTTTCATCTATTAATTAGATCTTCAGGGCATTTGTTGATATAAGGAAAAGTAAATGAAAAATCTTTTATCACAGAATAACGAGAAAACTGCGAGTCCTTGTTTATCAGTGTTCAAAATTTGAAGTTTGAAGAAAGAACGCTGGAAAGGGGGGACGGTTTGAAATATATGACCTCAAATATTCTTCTTTATGGGCGATGGGTGGAGGTTATTAATAAAAAGGTAAAAATATCCAAGAAACTAGATGATGAAAAATGGACAGAAATAAATATTTGTAACATTTTCAAGTAAATTAATGAACTTTAGTCAGTCAAATAAAATCTAACCAGAAAGTAGATCATTTATACATGCTACATAAGAATATCAAACTTAAGTTTGAAATATTGACTGATACTACAGTGTCCAGCAAAAAATAATTTGCAATTCATTCCTCTGTAGTAATAAACTTCTATTCATCAGGCACAGACAGAAAGAAAAAGAAGAAAAAAAGAGGGAAAGCAAAAACAATATATCAGATTATAGACCCTAAGACAGTGATATTTGGCAAAGAAAAACAAAAATTATATATTAATAGGCATGCAATATTATGGCACTGTTCCAATGGGAAACACAGGTTCACAGGTCATCTAGTATATAAAAAAACACTCCTATACTTATGGTAGATATAATCTAAACTGATAAAGTTACAGGGATATATATACACACACACACAGGGAATCGAACCCAGGCCACCTGGGTGAAAGCCAAGAATCACACACGTATGTATGTATATATCATTGGCATCCATCTGCCTAAAGGCGATGGCATAGTGTTCAAAAATATGGAAACCATGTAGCCTGGGCAGGTTGACATGAACTTTCGCTTAAGCAGCAGTACCTCCTTTCCACACCACCATCATGGTCCAAAGGAAAGGCAAAAAACCCAATGCAGTTTGGCAACAATTGTGTTGCAGGAGTTGCTGGATAGCGCTGAAATTCAGCATCACACCACCCTAGGGACTCCAGCTCCTAATTTGATTCTGGGTTTACTCCCCCTAGCCTCTCCTAACTAGGCAGTGAAGGTTTTATAACAAACTTTTCACTGTCTAGATGGATTGCCACCCAAGACCAAGGAGTCCCACTTGGAGGATTTATGTGAGTAGTAAGTAGTAAGTACCTACCTACCTACACACAGATATATATATATGCATGCGCACACGTGTATGAGCATGCACCAACCCGTCCCTTCACCACGAGCAGTATGTGACAAGGCCAATTTATTTATCTACATGTTTAAAAGGATTTTAACAGGTTTGAATTCAGAGTTTTTCTTCTTCTAGTCAGTTAAAGAGGACATTCTGCTGTACTATATACCCATGGCTGGAGGGACAGTAGTTAGATGCATATCTCTCCCAATGTGAAATGCAAATAACTGCATTCAGAATTTGAATGCTGGTCACATGTCCATTTCATACAACACTAACTATTTACACTACAAGTGTCTCCATAAATAAATAAAAATATCAATAAAAATATAACGGTCACATAACAGCACTTTTTTTTTTTTTAATCATTAACATCATTCTAAGCCTTTGAATCAACATTTGTTGACTCGAAAGACAAAGCCTAAAAAAGATTTGGTAATTTATGAGGAAGTGCGTCCCGGTCTTCTGCCTCAAGAGTTGCTGCCCCGGTGACTATTAAAATAACGACCCAGCTCAGTCTATTCAAAACTATCCATCTATATCTCAATTTGTTCATATTTATCTATATTACTTTAAATACTAAGATTTTTAAAAATTTTTTTTTTATTATGTTTGTTTAATGTCTTGATTTTAGTTTAAATAAACAAGAATCGACAAAAAAGATAAACGACCCCCCCCCAATACTTTACTTGTTGAAAATATCTATCTATATTTGTTCATATCTATATTAATTTGTTTGTTTATCTATATATCTATCTCAGTCTATTCAAAACTATATATACATCTTCATATCTAAACAAGAATTACGATAAATAAACAAGAATTACGACGAGCTGGGGTTGTTATTTGATAGTCACTGGGTAGCAGTTTTTGAGGCGGGAGACCGGGGTGCACTTCCTCATAAATTACCAAAAATTTATTTAAAAAAATTGTTTGCAATAGAACTTTTTAGAGAGTATAAGAGATGACTTATGCATGCTTTGTTAAATGCAACCAGTTTTACAGAAACCATAAAAAAGGTTCTTTATTACCTGTTCACTTCTGAAGAGAAAGTATTGCCCACTCCTCCCTACAGCTATGGGGTAAATAAGAGTTCAGCCAGCCCTACTATGACAGTCTAGAAGGAAAACTGAATTCAAGCCTGTTGTGGACCTGAAGAGCGATTGGCTCAGCGGTTATTCTGCCCAACGCCTCCATGACTGAACCAGTGAACAAAATTACATTTGAGGTCTAAACTGAATGTAATAAATACTTTCGGGAACCATGGATATACCACGGTAGGATAATTTGACTATCACAACATTTGATATGTTTACTTAAGTGTTATTGCAAAATAGTTCAATATGTAATATCTTTGAAATTACTTTTCTTCCTTATTTTTACTTTTTTTCTATTTCATTGAAACAGACGATAGGTGCTATTGCTTCCTATCTCTCACCTCTACATTTGCTTTCTTTTTTTCCTGACTTATAGCATGTGCTTTTTCTTCCTTTCTTTCCCACAATTACAATATAGTCTATTTATCTGAAGTGATGATAGGTCATAACATTTTAATACATGCTTTCATATCTTAATAAAAACGAAAGGGTCCATTATTTATCTGAGGTCACGACAGGGTATGACACACGTAGGTAGATACTCTTAGATATTTAATGTCCCATTCCGCCCATCTGGAAGTCACATTCATTTTTCTAATCTACCCCAAATGATAGCCTTTGTTTAAATGTAATATTAAACATATTTAGAAGTCTTTGATTTAAGGGAAATAAACAGGTACCTTTAAATGAAAAGGCCATTTTTAGCTATTTTTTTTATAATCCTTATAGGAATGGGGCACTGGACTTGGAAAATTCTCAACAGGATGTTAAAAGTTAATATATAGATTTTTGTGCCAGAAAAGTGGCTAATTCATAATTTTTTTCTTCAAATGAAAAGATTTTTTTATTTATTAAATACGACTTTCTTGAATAATCATATAAATTAAGTCAGAGTTCAGTCGGATAAAGCGTCCAAGGAATCACCAGATTCCTGGTTTGATACTGGCCCTCGCCAACTTGGTGTATGAGTAGCACAGGATCTGTGTGGTAAAGTGAGGAGCTGATGGTAGGTGTGGTGCTTCACCCCAGACACTAAAATGGTCTAGTAATAGTGAAAAGGAGATAAACTCACTTGCTGTATTGCTGATATCGATATTAGGCTGCTCTGCCGCCAGCTTTTACTTGTCTACTATAGCCATAAGAGATTGCAACTAATTCTTAAAATGTGTTGCAGTTTTTTTTGACAGACTTCTTTTAAAATAAGTGTCCATGATAGTACCAGAATCTCCAGAATGCCTCACCCTCCATCTCCTAAAAAAGTCTTAATTTTTTTTTTTTTTAAATACAACCCATTACATATCACAAGCTACTTTCACTTAAATTCCATAACTTTGATAATTTTTTTTTTTACCAACTTTGTTATAGTTATTTACTAAGCTTAGCTTAGATATGGCACAAAGCCAGAAGTATGGGGCTCCAATGAGAATTGAACTCACTAACAATGGTTTGCGAAGCGAGCTTGCTAACCATTACACCACATGAAGTGCCCCACTACTTTGTTATAATGTCTCCCCTATCATCAACAAATTACATAAAGTCGTCAGGGTGGCCTAAAATCGCTATCAACCAGAACAGAAGGGTGAGTCTATCCCCCCTTTTCACTAGTGCTAGACAAGGAAGGTCGAGCACCATACCAACCATCAGCCTCTTACTTTACCGCACAGATCTCTGCGCTACTTATACACTGAGTTGGTGAGGGCTGGTATCGAATTATGAACCTTATGGTTTCTAGTTGGACGCTCTACAACTGAGTTTCATACTTTGTTACATTTAGAGTCTTGAATTTATATGAAATTTCAAATTCTTTGTGACAAAAAGTTGTAAATAGAATTTGTTTTTTGATTCATCCACAGTTGTTATTTAACACAATGGCATTTTATCTTGATTTTTATAAACCTTACTAAATTTTATAGCATTAGGTCTTGGATGTGAACACCTATCAAAACGTACCCCCCCTCCTCCGCAAAGAAGGCTATCTAATAAAAGTCAAAGTGTTCTCACTATCTATCATATATAAGGGCAGTTGTGTTGAATCTGTATGTATGGAGGAACTTCGAAAATAAACAATTGACGACAAGTAATATATATATATATATATATATATATATATATATACAATACACACACACACACTAAATATCATTGGGGGCTTGGTTTTTGAGCAAAAATAAGAGATTTGATTTATATTCGTGAAGCTAATTAGAAAAAAATAAGCATGGATTTTTTTTTCATTTAATATTTTAGATAAACATTAACATTTCTTTTCAGAGTAGTTGGATTAATGCAATGTCTATTTTTTTTTTAATTTTTTTATTTTTTCAAAGGGATTTAAATGGGGTATCCCATGAGGACTCCACTCACAATTCAGTAATAATGGATCTGTGGGACTAACTTTTAAAAATCACCCTCCACCCGGGCGATGCGGGTAGCCGCTACTAGTAATTACATATATGTCACGGATGGCCTATGGTCAGGATCAGCCAGACGGTGAGGGGAATCAACCCCTTTTCACTAGTGCTAGACCAGAGAGATTGTTTGGCGTCTCAGGTGGAGTGCTACACTTACCATCAGCTCCCCACTTTACCACACAGATCCCTGTGCTAGTCATATGCTGAGAAGCGAGGGCCGGTAATTGAAAATAAGTGGAGGAGGATTTATCAATATTTGATAATTGTCGACATTTTAAAATGTCGTTTTCAAATACAATAAATCATCTTCACACCTTATTTTTTTTACTTTTATTAATTTTCTACATATTGAAGATTCATTTTTATTTATTCCCCACAAACACAAATCACTAAACTATATTGTTAAAATTTGTATTCGTGAAAATTTCTCAAACCATTACTAACTTCAGAGTTTCTATTCAAACCCATTTAAGTATAACAACCATTCAATCTCACATTGCATTTTAGGGAAAGATAAATGTTTAAAGAGTTCACTAAAGGCAAGGGAGATCACTCGCGTCTATGACCTCAGCAGATATATTAGTTTTATTTATTTTTATCAAAAGAATATTAAAAGAGAAATACAAAATATCAGTTTTAGAGAAAATGGAAATCATTTTAAATAAAACAATCCTAGGATTAAGTTACTAACAGCCAAGAAAACTGAAAATGACACTTTAAAAAAACCGGCACATCGCTGCCATCTTGGAAGTGAAACCTATTATATAAAACTTAAGGAACTTATCTTCCGCTTTCTTTTTATAAATAAAAAAATATTTTTACGATACAACGCAAATAAAATGTTAACTACGAAAATAGATAAAAATTTTCAGTTCTTGTATAGAATAGATTCATACAGAAAATTTCCTATTATTTCTGTGATAAATCTAAGTTAAATATCGGCAACATTGTCATCTATGGTCGAATATATGACAAAGAAATTAATAAGTAAAAGACTAAGTTCAAATCATGATTTAAGAAATTTCATGTTAAACTCCACCCCACCATAACGATAGAATTTTTTTTCAAGACAGCTTACCACATATATATATTAAATATTTTTCGCTAAGATGAACTAAAATATACTGAAATGATTATACAAATTTTACAGCTGACGCATACGTATGTGTGCTTCTTGTAGGATTTTTTAAAAAAATTGGTTTTAGTTTAGTGTCAGCAAAATTTTTAAAAATACATTAATGATTCATAGATTTTTTTAAAGTTGGATTTGTAATTTTCAAAATCCGTTGAAAATGGTGGCATTTTGCCAAAAATACGAATTAAGTTTCACTTCAAAGATAGTTTTTCTACGGAATATGAAACAAAAATAAATTAACACGATTCCTTAATTTTTGGTTTTTAATAATAAAAATCTAAGTCATGCGACCAAAAAATTAGATAGAATTATTTGCAGTCAACCGTTATCATTTCAGGATACGGAAATTAAAATAAGTAATCGATTTTTTGTATAATATCATTAAAGAAAAAAAAAAAAAATCTTACAATTAAAAAAACTAAAAAAAAAAAACAACTAATAACTAAATCATGAACAAAGATTTTAAATTTTTTTTATTCATCTAATCAAAATGCCGAAAAATGAAAGTAAACTAACAATAAAAGGATTAAAAATCATTGCATGTCATGTTGCTCCAAAATTCAGAACGGACATCCGGTAAAGAAAGAAAACAGTCCCGCACCAAAAACTGCTGCTTCATAGTTTTAAAAAAGAAAAAATCAACTACTCATTTTTAATTTTTTATTATTAACTAGAAAAAAAAATGAAATTTGGTGAATTTTTAATAAAATAAGTTGCCTTAAAATAACAAGAAAGTGTAAAGAGCAGTTATTTCTTATTTTTCTTTAAAAATTCCAGTTTAAAAAGAAACTAATCACGTGTTTAACAGACCAAAGATGCTGCTATATGTCAAAATCTGATCTACATTTAAAAAGAAAAATTTTAGTTAATAAAAGCAGTGCCTTTTTATATTGTTCATAATTTACTACGCTACATTAACACCATCTTGTTAAAATTCTATTGTTCTAAATAATTATAATAATAAAAAGTAAATTATCATTTCTGATTAAAAAAAATAAAAACGAAAATTTTTCATTTTATAGCACAATAAACACATTGCAAATGCTGAGAAATAGTTTATTTTTCTTCGCCGGTTTTAAAAAATGTCAGTCCCATTATTTTATTGGATAACTCCATTTAAAGCTAAGAAAAAAAGTTACTATCCAACAACAAAAATATTTCGAATGAACAGCTATATTTAAACTTTCTCCATTTCCAATTTTGTCCAGTAACCTCAGTAATGAGACACAAAGATTCCCTCCCCAAAGTCGAAAATGAACGCAAATATTTAATATATATATTTGTAGCTTATCCGAAGAATTTTAGGGAGAATGTACTATATGTTGGTTACGATATTGTAGTCAATTATTTCGAAGTCTTTTTGCAAAGATAAAGACATTTGCCTTATTGTATTTTTTTTAATGATATAGCAAGGAATAAATAACTGATTACGTCTTTGTTACATGAAAATAGATATTCAATAAACTGTTTCATTTATTTAGCTGTCTTTTTTTAGTTTATTTTTATTTTGTGCGGGGAAAGGTTAGGAAGTGCAAATCTTGCTCAACTCGACCAGACTGCACTATTATTGCACAGAATTTGTTTTCTATCTGAAAATCGCGAAAGTAAATTCTTATTTTAATTCTATATTATGATTTAGGTTTTGAATTGTGTAAACAAAAAGAGAATAGAAAGGAAAATATAGAATATAAAATATTGTTTAATAAAACTTAATTATTCTTTCCACACGCATGTAAAAATACTAAATTCTGTATTTTATATATAACCAGTTCCATAATAGTTTATTGTATGGGTGTTCAAATGAAAATATCTGGCAAAAATGCGAGATGCTTGAAAAGATATATTTTATTAATTTTTTTTAAAACTAAATGATAATATCGAATTTATAATTGACTGACCCCTCCCCAAAACAATATTAAGGTCATAAAATCTAAAACATATACAATAAATAAAACCAGGTGTCACTGAATGAAGAAAAAAGACGGGGAAACAAAGGAATATATATATAATATATGGTGGGAATGCTATAAAATAAGTGACGTTTTAACGGAAAAAAAAAAAAAAAAAAAAAAGTATAAATTTAAACTAACTGAAATTTGAAATTCTAAATATTTAAAAATTTTTTTTATAGAAAAAGTGAAAAATGATTTCCAAGAAATATTGTTGCTTTTGTCTGCTATAATAAAACTTAAAATTACAATATTTCAAATAATTTTAAACAGGGTTGAAATTAAAGTCAAATGAATGATGGACACTCCCACATCTATGTTTTTCTGTTATTTTTATAATATACAATTTCTACTTGAAAAAAAAGAAAGAAAAAAAAAAAAAAAAAAAAAGAACGGATATATATTAATAATATAATAATATATATAATAATAACCCAGATATAGAATATATACATTTTACATTTCTAGCAGAAAAAAAAGCAGATATATATTTAAAATAATCCTTATACAAAGTTATCACAAATTCAATATAAAACTAATTAAAAATAAATAAATAGAATATAGAAAAATTGTAAAAAAAAAATAAATAACAAACATTAATTCCTCATTTTTGTTTAAAAAGAAAAAATCCGTTAAAACCATTATGTTAGAAAAAATCTGAATTTATAACCTTTTTTTTTAACCTCTAATGAATGAATGAATTTATGGTGAAATAAATAAATTTAAAAAATTTAAATCAATAAGAAATGTTTATAAATATCAGATATCCCGGTAAGGGAGGAAGTGATATCGATATATTACATCTTCCCCCGGGGGGTAGGTGTTATAAAAAGAAGTTAGCATGTGTAAGTTGGTCTATACAAAAGATTGGTGATTGTTTTTGGTTAATCTAAAGATTTCTTTAAATGTCTGATTTTTTAAAAAGGACGAATAAATATACATTCTTTAAATTATGTAAGATTTTGAAAAAGGAAGATACGTTTTCGGGTCATCAAATTTCTTTAAAACGAAACACACAACTAAGGGGATAAACTATGAAATGTTTTGAATAAAATGAGATATAGGTATGTATATATACATTATATATAATAAAAGGTTGAATGGAAGAATACAAGTATATATATATAAGGAATAAACAAGTCTATCCGAAGAATTAAAAACAAGAATAA
Source organism: Doryteuthis pealeii (assembly GCA_023376005.1). Lineage (NCBI taxonomy): Eukaryota > Metazoa > Mollusca > Cephalopoda > Myopsida > Loliginidae > Doryteuthis > Doryteuthis pealeii. Next base: position 26,193 of record JALAJA010000453.1, on the reverse strand, counting down.
GGAATATTTAATTGATATTATTTTTTATACCAACCAAGGAGCTACAAATAAGAAAATAAAATACACAATAAAGAGGCTTTATATCAACGTTTAACAAGAATAACGGAGAAAAGAAAAAAGGTACGACTAACCGATTCTAGAATATATGTAGAATATAAGTATTTAATAATAATTTAGATACTAACTTTTAGGAGCGACAGTTATAGAAAATGAAAGGTTATTCATCAATTTTAGGAAGAGAGTAGAGAAAGATATAAGGTACGAATAACGATTTAATGAGCCATATACATACATTTTATATACACACACCACACGATTGAATGTGTATGTAGATATAATAATAATAATAATAATAATAATAATAATAATAATTCAGATACGAACTTATAAGTGACGACAGTCAAAGAAAGATAGGGTACGGACATAAGATTTCTGAACATATACACACACACACACATATATATATATATAGCACACACTGAATGTTTTGTGTATATATATCATTATATAAGTAGTATAATTATAAATATTTAGGTGTAAATTTCTTACCGTCTTGAAACAGAAACGTTGTTAGTTGTGCAATTTATAGCAAGCAGATTTGTTCAGACTCCAATCGTGATTTTTTTTAGCAGGCGGCGATGAAGAAGACTCCAGGTTTTCGGCTACCACTGGACATCTACGTCGTAAAACAGTAAAATAGAGGAAAAAGACAAAACAGGACGATTTTTAATAATAAAAATCAAAATAAATTGGTAGATAAATAGAATACAAGAACCAGGATACGCCCAGATAGAGATGTTTAAATTAGTCATTAAAAAAATAAAAATATATTATATATCTAGTAGGTAAGGCTTATTTTTTTTAAGCTAAGTTTAAAATAAATAAAAAAATAATAAATATATCTTAGTGAATTAATGTAACTGTTTTTTTTTTTTTTATTATATATACCTGATTGTTATATTAAAATAAAGACATTTTCGAAATTTTGGTGTGCAAACAAAGTAAATAATTAATAAATAAAAATAAAATATCAGGTACAGATTTTTTGTAACGTTCGTTTAAATTAAAATGGGGTTTAATGGAAATATTTAGTACAACTTATTGATTTTTCTATCTAAGAAATAATCTATAGATATCTAAAATGAAATATATCACTGATTGTCTATATATCTATATATTAAATAATAACAAACAAAGGGTAAAAATAGAGGGGCGAAAAATGAAGTATACGTGTATCTGATTTGAACAAAAGGCCTGTGGATACTGGTGCAAAGCTTTCTACTTTCCTTTGTTCAAAAAATTCAGTGGAAAACTAAAAGTAATGGATAGGGAAGGTGGATTGTTTCAAAGATAAGTATAGGTAGATATTACAGAAGATGACAACAACAGGAAAACAACACAGCTTTACTGACGCGTTGCAGCTAAAAACCCCTGCAAATTTTAAACATTTGCCCAACACAAAAATGGCGGCTGGTTGGAAACGTGTGACTGGATGTGGGAAAAGATATTTTCACTTGCTCAACTAATCATATGCAATATAGGAGGTTCATTAACACATACATCGCTTATGTAATACTAAAAGCTACTATACAGCTAGAATTTAGTAACATATCTAAAAATAAAAAATTAAAAAAAAATATATATGAGTAATAATTTAAGACTTATTTCTGGTTAAGTTATTTTATATATATATATAGATATGATTACTATATATGTGAGTGTAAATGAGAACTAGTTAATATATAGTAGTTGGGTAAAAAAAAAAAGAAAAACACAATGGTTTCTGATAAAAATATATTCTTAATAAATATTCTAAGATAAAATAATGTTATTTTATATTATATATATTATATATTATATATATATAGATAGATATTATTATATGTGTGTGTGTATGAATGAGAACTAGTAGTTGGGTAAATAAAAGACAATGGTTTCTGATATTAAAAAATATTCTTAATAAAAGAGAGAAAAAAATCAGGTAGACATTTTCGTAATTCAAAAATATAATGTATTAAAAAATAGAAATAAAAGAGGGTTTAACTTAGGTCAGTTTTTTATGTAAGATAAGACAAAGATAAGAAATCGATGGGTAGTGTGTGCGTGTGTGTGTGTAAATAAAAGTATGGTTTAGTATTGTATACTACAATTGAAAGAAATGAGGGTTGTGTAACGTTGAGGCCACCGTATATTGGACTTTTACTTTTATAAGAAAAATGAAATAAAGATGTGGCATTGGTGTTAATATCTGAAATTTTTTTTTACAAAAGGGATGCCCAAATATGCATATTTCAAATAACTGTGAGACAAAAACAAAAGAAATGATGGTGTCATAGGCTTACAAGTGAAGAGGGGGTATATAGACGGAGGGACAAAAAGCGGTGTGACAAATGTGAAGGGTTTGTGCGTAATGTGACTGATGTTATAAGAGAAGAAGAGTGGTTGATGATGATGAATGATGTTGATGATAATGATGGTGATGGTGATGAGATGATGGTGCAGGGAGATAGAGAGAGAGTCGGTCAAGAAAAGGGAGGGTAAACCATCAGAGACAGACAAAAAAGAAAGAAAAATTTAAAAAAGGAATAGAGATGTTTAGGTATAATTGTATAAGACATTTGAAATAAAAAAAGAAGAAAGAGGAAGAAAAAGAAATATTCATATAAGAGTAGGGGATATTTAGCCTCGCTGTGGGGTTGTTACTCGTTTAGCTTGGTATGAAAAGTTAAACTTAGCTCCGACAAGAAAGACTTATATTTTTAATTTAAAAAAAAATAACAGAAAAACGTAAAGACCTTTTCTTTTTTAATTTTTAAATTAAAAAAAGAACAAAACGGTTTAAGTAACAGGTTGTCACATGACTATCCCGCATTAAAAAAAAAAAAATTTTTTTTTTTTCCATCTTTATATCTGAAAAAAAATCACAATTCGTATTTTAAAATTTTTTAAAAAAGCAAAGAAAAGAAATATGAAAGAGAGAAGAAAGAATATATAGCAAAAAAGAAAGTACCAAATATTTAAACGAATATAAATAATGTCTTACTGGCCTACCAAATAATTTATTTTTTTAAACCAACAATGCACTTGTTTATTTTTTCCTGTATCCGTATATTAAAATTATTATTTTTTAAAAAAACAATTATCCAAAATAATGACAACACAGCTGTGGACAAATTGTCTTTTCCTTTTATTTGTTTAAAAAAATGTCTCTTATTTTTATATTTCCTTTGGTAGGGATGATTTAAAATAAAAAATTCTCGCTGGCTTGACTTAAAACAACACTTGCGTATGATGGTGGTTGTGGAGAGATAATCGTGTTTTTTTTTATTTTATTTATTTATTTTATTATTTATTTTGTTGTCCTTTTCTTTTTTTTAAAACTCTTTTCTTTTTTCTTTCTTTTTTCTTCTTTTATTAGATTTTCAACTTCTCCCCTCTAATTTTCCTAATGCTTCTTTCTTTTTTGATCGGGTGAGTGTGTTAGTTTATATTTGAACTTCCTTTTTCCTCTCTCTCTTTTTTTCCCTGTCCCACCCATTTCATTCTTATTCTCTCTTTCCTTTCACACACAACACACACACCACCACACACACTCTTCTCTCTCTCTCTCTCTCTTTCTCCTCTCTTTCTTTTTTTTTTCTCTTTAATTACAGCCTTAAAAACTCAGATCCAGTTCTTTCTCTATTACAGAAGAGGCTGTTTCCTCATTTAAAGGGTGAGAAATAAAGGTACCGTTTATTAGTCTTTCTAAACGGACAGACTAGTCCACTGAATATTTCGCTTTTAAAGTGAGTCGGACAACAAAGAAACTAGACCCCGCCATACAACACAACTTTTATTTCTTTATTTATTATTTATTTATTCGTTCATTTTACAATCATTTACTTTCCTATGGCTGGAACAGTTTTATTTTCTTTCAACCAAAAAAACATTAAACTAAAGCGTTGAAACTTTGAAAAGAAATTTACAACTGATATAATATTAACTCCCTAACCTAAAAATAAAAATTACATAAAACATTTACCCAAACCCTCCGCCGGAAGTAGATGCTAGCCAGGTCAATTTTCTTAGCAGAGTTTAACAGGTTTGAATTCCAGAGTTTTTTCTGCCTTAGACTGGTTAACTAACCATGGGTTAAAGAGCCAAGTCTGCCCTGCTATTTGGCCATCGGTGGAGGGAGAATTGATTCATACCTTTCCAAGGGATATTGCGGCCATGTGAAATGCAAACAGCTTTGTAAAGGAATTGAACTCGGGTCGATGAGTCTAACTCTAACCATTAAGAACTGATGCGCCCCCATAAAACATATAAGCGTATTTACCCTAACACGTCTGTACGAGCAGGATGGTCCTTTTTAAGCGGAGTTAACAGGTTTGACTTCAGTTTTCCTTCTCTTAGACCGGGTTGCCATTGTAGTGTAACCGGAAGTTTCCTTACTACGACGACAAAAGTCAGTGACATAAATTCATGGTTTGCGCAGGAATTGCACAGCCTAGTAAAAAAAAGAAAATTGAAATAAAAATTGTACATTTTCGACGAATCAGAGATGTTCGCACCAAAAAGAATTTACAAAAAAGATCAATTTGGAGCCTACTTTTTCTTTAATAAGCGAGAGTTTTTCAGACCCCAGCAAGAAAGAAATTTTGTCTAACTAAAATCCCACGTTCATCTAACGTAAGATAGGAATCAATTCTTTATAAGAAGGTATGAACATTTATATCTTTCTATCTCTCTCTAATCAGCCATTTACAGATCAGCAATTTTTGCGCCTGACTGTTTTATGACTTTGAATTCTTATTCTTTCCTTCTCACTTCAAAAACTTTATAACATCTTTTTCTTACATGTTATAATGACTTTTACAAAAATTACTTTTTGTACAAAAGACTGATGAAAGGACTTGCCGGTATTCTGCAATTACCTTTTTTGTAAACTTTCTCAATACAGTTGTTTGTTTCTAAAACTGAGTCTTGTTATTTTTATGCATGTGCCTACAATAATTGAATGTTTTATGGTGTCTTTTATGTTTGAATAATATTTCATGAAATTTTTAACATTAACTGGGTGTGACCTCACAACGAATATATCAAACAACCTATAAACTAAACCCCATACCATAAACGGTTAATTTCAAAGCATTAATGTGTTTCTGCCATCTAAGAGGGAAATAGCAATTTTAAATGTACTTGCGCCAACCATGTTGGTAGCCTTTAACTTTAGGTCAAATTCTACATTTTGTTTACCACTCCATTTAAAAAAATTATCTCTGTTACATCCTATTTGTGAAAATGAAAGATCTTAAAGGTACAAAATGTAGAATTTGACCTAAAGTTAAAGGCTACCAACATGGTTGGCGCAAAACATACTTAAAATTGCTATTCACTCTAGATTGGCGAAACACATAAATGCTTTGAAATAACCGTATATGGATATGGGGGTTTAGTTATAGGGTTTTGTTTGATATATTGTTGTGAGGTTCACCAGTTTAATGTTAAAATTTCATGACATATTTATTCAAAAATAAAAAGACACCATAAAAAACATTTCCAATTATTGTAGGGCAATGGCATTAAATAACAAGACTAGTTTTAAAACAAACAACTTGTATTGAGAAAGGGTTTACAAAAAGGTAATGAAATACGAGCAAAAGTCCTTTCATCAGTCTTATTGTACAAAATGTAATTTTTGTAAAGTTCATTATAAAATGTTAAGAAAAAGATTGTTATAAGTTTTTGAGTGAGAAGGAAAGAATAAGAATTAAAGTCATAAAACAGTCAGGCGCAAGTACATTGGCTTGATTCGTACATGGCTTGATTAGAGAGGAGATTAGAAAGATATAAATGTTCATACCTTCTTATAAGAAATATGATTCTATCTTTACGTTATAGAGTGCGTGGATTTAGTTAGACGAATAATTTCTTTTCTTGCTGGGTCGAATAAACTCCGCTTATTTATAGAAAAAGTAGGGCTCCAAATTGAATCTTTTTTGTAAATTTCTTTTTGGTGCGAACATCTCTGATTGGTCGAAAATGTACAAATTTTTATTTCAATTTTCTTTTTTTTTACTAGGCTGTGCAATTCCTTGCGCAAACCATTAATTTTTGTCACTTGACTTTTGTTCGTCGTAGTAAGAACTTCGGTTACACTACAATGGCAACCGGTCTAAGAGAAGGAAAACTGAATTCAAACCTGTTAAACTCCGCTTAAAAATGACCATCCTGCTCGTACAGAGGTGTTAGTAAATACGCTTATATGTTTTATGGGGGCGCATAGTCTAATGGTTAGAGTTAGACTCATGACCGAGTTCAATTCCTTTACAAAGCTGTTTGCATTTCACATGGCGCTAATACCCTTGGGAAAGGTATGAATTCAATTCTCCCTCCACCTATGGGCAAATAGCAGGGCAGACTTGGCTCTTTAACCATGGTTAGTTAACCAGTCTAGGAGAAGGAAAACTCTGAATTCAAACCTGTTAAACTCTGCTTAAGAAATTGACCTTGTGTAGCATTCTACTCGTGCGGAGGGGTTGGGTAAATGTTTTTATGTAATTTTATTTTTAGTTAGGGATTTTAATTATTATTATTCAGTTGTAAATTTCTTTTCAAAGTTCAACGCTTAGTTAATTTTTTTTTTGTTTGAAAGAGAAAATAAAACTGTCCAGCCATAGAAAGTAAATGATTGTAAAATGAACGAATAAATAAATAAGATAAATAAATAAATAAAAGTTGTGTGTATGGGGGGGGTCTAGTTTTCTTTGTTGTCCGACTCACTTTAAAAGCGAAATATTCAGTGACTAGTCTGTCCGTTTAGAAATGACTAATAAACGTTACCTTTTATTTTCTCACCTTAAATGAGGAAACAGGACTCTTCTGTAATAGAGAAAGACTGGAGTCGTGAGTTTTAAAGGCTGTAATTAAAGAGAAAGAAAGAAAGAAAGAGAGGGAGAAAGAGAGAGAGAGAGAGAGAGAGTGTGTGTGTGTGTGTGTGTGTGTGTGTGTGAAAGGAAGAGAGAATAGAATGAAAGTGGGTGGATAGGGAAAAAAAGAGAGAGAGAAAAAGGAAGTTCAATATAAACTAACACACTCACTCCGATCAAAGAAAGAAAGAAGGATAGGAAAATTAGAGGGGAGAAGTTGAAAATCTAATAAAAGAAAGAAAGAAAGAAAGAAAGAAAGAGAAAAGAGTTTTAAAAAAGAGGAAAAGGACACAAAATAAATAAATAAAATAAATAAATAAATAAAAAAAACACGATTATCTCTCACAACACATCATACCAAGTGTTGTTTTAAGTAAGCCAGCGAGATTATTTTTAATGTTTAAACATCCCTGACAAAGGAATATAAAATAAGAGACATTTTTTTAACAACTAAAAGGAAAGACAATTTGTCCACAGCTGGTGTTGTCATTATTTTGGATAATTGTTTTTTAAAAATAATAATTTAATATACGGATACAGGAGAAAAAATAACAAGTGCTTTGGTTGGTTTTAAAAAAATAATTATTTGGTAGGTCCAGTAAGACATTATTTATTATTCGTTTAAATATTTTGGTACTTTCTTTTTTGCTATATATCTTTCTTCTCTCTTTCATATTTTCTTTTTTCTTTGCTTTTTTAAAAAATTTTAAAATACGAATTTGATTTTTTTTTCAGATATAAAGATGAAAAAAAAAAATTTTTTTTTTTTAAATGCGGGATAGTCTGTGACATACCTCGTTACTTAACCGTTTTTTGTTCTTTTTTTAATTTAAAAATTAAAAAAGAAAGGTCTTTACGTTTTTCTGTTATTTTTTTTTTAAATTAAAATATAAGTCTTTCTTGTCGGAGCTAAGTTTAACTTTTCATACAAGGCTAACGAGTAACAACCCCACAGGCAGGCTAAATATCCCTACTCTTATATGAATATTTCTTTTTCTTCCTCTTTCTCTTCTTTTTTTTATTTCAAAATGTCTTATTACAATTATACCTAAACATCTCTATTCCTTTTTTTAAATTTTTTTTCTTTTTTGTCTGTCTCTGATGGTTTACCCTCCCTTTTCTTGACCGACTCTCTCTCTATCTCCCTGCACCATCATCATCATCACCATCACCATCATTATCATCAACATCATCATCATCATCAACCACTCTTCTTCTCTTATATACATCAGTCACATTACGCACAGAACCCTTCACATTGGTCACACCGCTTTTTGTCCCTCCGTCTATATACCCTCTTCACTTGTAAGCCTATGACACCATCATTTCTTTTGTTTTTGTCTTCACAGTTATTTGAATATGCATATTTGTCATCCCTTTTTGTAAAAAAATAATCAGATATTAACACAATGCCACATCTTTATTTTCATTTTCTTTATAAAAGTAAAAGTCCAAATATACGGTGGCCTCAACGTTACACAACCCTCATTTCTTTCATATGTAGTATACAATACTAAACCATACTTTTTTACTACACACACACGCACACACTACCCATCGATCTTATCTTTGTCTTATCTTACATAAAAAAAATGACCTAAGCTTAACCCTCTTTTATTTCTATTTTTAATACATTATATTTTTGAATTACGAAAATGTCTACCTGATTTTTTTTCTCTACATTTTTATTTAAGAATATTTTTTATATCAGAAACCATTGTCTTTTTTATTTACCCAACTACTAGTTCTCATTCATACACACACACATATATATAATATCTATCTATATAATATATAATATATATATATATATATATAAATAACATTATTTTATCTAAGAATATTTTATTTAAGAATATATTTTTGATTATCAGAAACCATTGTGTTTTTTCCTTTTTTTTTTTACCCAACTACATTATATAACTAGTTCTCATTCATACACTCACATATATAGTATCTATATCTATATATATATATAAAATACTTAACCAGAAATAAGTCTTAATATTATTACTTCATATATATTTTTTTTTAAATTTTTATTTTAGTATTTACTAAATTCTAGCTGTATAGTAGCTTTTAGTATTACTAGTAAGCGATGTATGTGTAATGAACCTCCTATATTGCATATGATTAGTTGAGCAAGTGAAATATCTTTTCCCACATCCAGTCACACGTGTTCCAACAGCCGCCATTTTGTGTGGTGGTGCAAATTGTTTAAAATTTGCAGGGGTTTTTAGCTGCAACGGTCAGTAAAAGCTTTGTTGTTTCCTGTTGTTGTCATCGCTGGTAATTTATCTACCTATACTTATCTTTGAAACAATCCACCTTCCCTATCCATTAACTTTTAGTTTTCCACTGAATTTTATTTGAACAAAGAAAGTAGAAAGCTTGCACCAGTATCCACAGGCCTTTTTGTTCAAATCAGATACACGTATACTTCATTTTTTCGCCCCTCTATTTTTACCTTTTGTTTGTTTATTTATTTAATATATAGATATATAGACATAGTGCATATATTTCTATTTTAGGATAATCTATAGATTTATTTCTTAGATTAGAAAAATCAATAAGTTGTACTAAATATTTCCATTAAACCCCATTTTTAATTTAAACGAAACGTTACAAAAATCTGTACTGATATTTTATTTTTATTTATTTATTTATTTACTTTTGTTTGCACACCAAAAATTTCGAAAATGTCTTTATTTTATATACAATTCAGGTATATATTAATTAAAAAAAAAAAAACAGTTACATTAATTCACTAAGTATATATATTTTTTTTATTTATTTTTAACTTAGCTTAAAAAAATAAGCCTTACCTACTAGATATATATATATATTTTTATTTTTTTTAATGACTTAATTTAAACATCTCTATCTGGGGCGTATCCTTGGTTTCTTTGTATCGTTATTTATCTACCTAATTTATTTTGATTTTATTATAAAATCGGTCCTGATTTTTGTCTTTTCCTCTATTTTACTTGTTTTTACGACGTAGATGTCCAGTGGTAGCGAAAACTGGAGTCTTCTTCATCGCCGCCTGCTAAAAAATCACGATTGGAGTCTGAACAATCTGCTGCTATAAATTGCACAACTAACAACGTTCTTGTTGTCAAGACGGTAAGAAATTTACACCTAATATTATTATAATTATATTACTTATATATATGTATATATATACACACATTCGTGTGTGTGTATATATATATATATATGTGTGTGTGTGTGTATATGTTCAGAAATCGTTATGTCGTACCCTATCTTTCTTTGACTGTCGTCACTTATAAGTTCGTATCTGAATTATATTATTATTATTATTATTATTATTATTATATCTACATACACATTCAATCGTGTGTGTGTGTGTATATAAATGTATGTATATGTGCTCATAAATCGTTATGTCGTACCTTATATCTTTCTCTACTCTCTTCCTAAAAGTTGATGAATAAACCTTTCATTTTCTATAACTGTCGCTCCTTAAAAGTTAGTATCTAAATTATTATTATACTTATACTCTACTTATATATATATTCAGGAATCGTTATGTCGTACCTTTTTTTTCTTTTTCTCTCGGTTATTCTTGTTAAACGTTGATAAAGCCTTCTTTATTTGTGTATTTATTTTTTTCTTATTTGTAGCTCTTGGTTGGTATAAAAATTTAATATCAATTAAATTTTCCTTATTCTTGTTTTAATTCTTCGGATAGACTTGTTTATTTCCTTATATATATATACTTGTATTCTTCCATTCAACCTTTTATTTATATATATGTATATATACATACCTATATCTCATTTTATTCAAAAACATTTCATAGTTTATTTTCCCCTTAGTTTGTGGTTTCGTTTTAAAGAAATTTGATGACCTCGAAAACGTATCTTCCTTTTTCAAAATTCTTACATAATTTAAAGAATGTATTTTTTATTCGTCTCTTTTTAAAAAATCAGACATTTAAAGAATCTTTAGATGGAACCAAAAACAATCACCAATCTTTTGTATAGACCAACTTACGACATGCTAACTTTTTATAACACCTACCCCCGGGGTGGAAGATGTAATATATCGGATATCACTTCCTCCCTTACCGGGATATCTGATATTTTAGTAAACATTTCTTATTGATTTAAATTTTTTAAATTATTTTATTTCACCATAAATTCATTTCATTCATTAGAGGTTAAAAAAAGGTTATAAATTCAGATTTTTTTCTAACATAATGGTTTTAACGGATTTTTTTTTTCTTTTAAACAAATGAGGAATTAATGTTTTTGTTTATTTTTTATTTTTTTTTACAATTTTCTATATTCTATTTATTTATTTTTAATTAGTTTTATATTGAATTTTGTGATAACTTTGTATAAGGATTATTTTAAAATATATATCTGCTTTTTTTCTGCTAGAAATGTTAAAATGTATTATATTCTATATCTGGTGTTATTATTATTATTATTATTATTATTATTATTATATATATTATCCGTTCTTTTTTTTTTTTTTTTTTTTTTTTTTCTTTTTTTTTTCAAGTAGAAATTGTATATTATAAAATAACAGAAAAACATAGATGTGGGAGTGTCCATCATTCATTTGACTTTAATTTCAACCCTGTTTAAAATTTATTTGAAATATGTAATTTTAAGTTTTTATTATTAGCAGACAAAAGCAACAATATTTTCTTGGAAATATTTTCACTTTTCTATAAAAAAAATTTTTTAAATATTTGAATTTCAATTTTCAGTTAGTTTTAAATTTATACTTTTTTTTTTTTTTTTTTTTTTTTCCGTTAAAACGTCACTTATTTTTTATAGCATTCCCTTTATTATATATATATATTCAATGTTGTTTTTTCTTTGTTTCAAACCGTCTTTTTTCTTCATTCAGTGACACCTGGTTTTATTATTGTATATGTTTTAGATTTTATGACCTTAATATTGTTTGGGGAGGGGTCAGTCAATTATAAATTCGATATTATCATTTTAGTTTTAAAAATTAATAAATATTATCTTTTCAAAGCATTCGCATTTTGCCAGATATTTTCATTTGAACACCCATACAATAAACTATTATGGAACTGGTTATATATAAATACAAGAATTTAGTATTTTTACATGCGTGTGGAATAGAATAATTAAGTTTTATTAAACAATTATTTTGATAATTCTATATTTTCCTTTCTATTCTCTTTTTGTTTACACAATTCAAAACCTAAATCATAATATAGAATTAAAATAGAATTTACTTTCGCGATTTTCAGATAGAAAACCAAATTCTTGCATAATAGTGCAGTCTGTCGAGTTGAGCAAGATTTGCACTTCCTAACCTTTCCCCGGCACAAAATAAAATAAACTAAATAAAAGCAGCTAAATAAATGAAACAGTTATTGATATCTATTTTCATGTAACAAAGACGTAATCAGTTATTTATTTCCTTGCTATATCATTAAAAAAAAATACAATAAGGCAAATGTCTTTATCTTTGCAAAAAGACTTCGAAATAATTGACTACAATATCGTAACCAAACATATAGTACATTCTCCTAAAATTCTTCGGATAAGCTACAAATATATATATAAAGTATTTGCGGTTCATTTTCGACTTTGGGGAGGAATCTTTGTGTCTCATTACTTTGAGGTTACTGGGACAAAATTGGAAATGGAGAAAGTTTAAATATAGCTGTTCATTCGAAATATTTTTGTTGTTGGATAGTACTTTTTTTCTTAGCTTAAATGGAGTTTATCCAATAAATTAATGGGACTGACATTTTTAAACCGGCGAAGAAAAATAAACTATTTCTCAGCATTTGCAATGTGTTTATTGTGCTATAAAAATGAAAAATTTTCGTTTTTTATTTTTTTTTAATCAGAATGATAATTTACTTTTTATTATTATAATTATTAGAACAATAGAATTTTAACAAGATGGTGGTTTTAATGTAGCGTAGTAAATTATGAACAATATAAAAGGCGACTGCTTTATTTAACTAAAATCTTTTCTTTTTTAATGTAGATCAGATTTTGACATATAGCAGCATCTTTTGTGTCTGTTAAACACGTGATTAGTTTTCTTTTTTAAACTGGAATTTTAAAGAAAAATATAGAAATAACTGCTCTTTACACTTTCTTGGTTATTTTAGGCAACTTATTTTATTAAAATTCACCAAATTTCATTTTTTTTTCTTTAGGTTAAATAAAAATTAAAAATGAGTAGTTGATTTTTCTTTTTTAAACTATGAAGCAGCAGTTTTTGGTGCGGGACTGTTTTCTTTCTTTACGGATGTCCGGTTCTGAATTTTGGAGCAACATGACAATGCAATGATTTTTAATCCTTTTTATTGTTAGTTTACTTTCATTTTTCGGCATTTTTGATTAGATGAATAAAAAAATTTAAAATCTTGTTCATGATGTTAGTTATTTAGTTGTTTTTTTTTTTTTAGTTTTTTTTAATTGTAAGATTTTTTTTTTTTTTTTCTTTATGATATTATACAAAAAATCGATTACTTATTTTAATTTCCGTATCCTGAAATGATAACGGTTGACTGCAAATAATTCTATTCTAATTTTTGGTCGCATGACTTAGATTTTATTATTATTAAAACCAAAAATTAAGAATCGTGTTAATTTGATTTTTGTTCATATTCCGTAGAAAAGTATCTTTGAAGTGAACTTAATTCGTATTTTTGGCAAAATGCCACATTTTCAACGGATTTTGAAAATTACAAATCCAACTTTTAAAAAATGCTATGACTTTATTAATGTATTTTTAAAAAATTTTGCTGACACTAAACTAAAACCAATTTTTTTTAAAAAATCCTACAAGAAGCACACATACGTATGCGTCAGCTGTAAAATTTGTATAATCATTTTCAGTATATTTTAGTTCATCTTAGCGAAGAAATATTTAATATATATAGTGTGTGTAATGCTGTCTTGAAAAAAATTTTCTGTTTATGGTGGGGTGGGAGTTTAACATGAAATTTCTTAAATCATGATTTGAACTTAGTCTTTTACTTATTAATTTTCTTTGTCATATATTCGACCATAGATGAAAATGTTGCCTGATATTTAACTTAGATTTATCACAGAAATAATAGGAAATTTTCTGTATGAATTATTCTATACAAGAACTGAAAATTTTTATCTATTTTCGTAGTTAACTTTTTATTTGCGTTGTATCGTAAAAATATTTTTTTTATTTATAAAAGAAAGCGGAAGATAAGGTTCCTTAAGTTTTATGATATAGGTTTCACTTCCAAGATGGCAGGCGATGTGCCGGTTTTTTAAAGTGTCATTTTTCAGTTTTCTTGGCTGTTAGTAACTTAATCCTAGGATTGTTTTATTTAAAATGATTTCCATTTCTCTAAAACTGATATTTTGTATTTCTCTTTTAATATTTCTTTTGATAAAATTAATAAAACTAATATATCTGCTGAGGTATAGACGCGAGTGACTCCCTTGCCTTTTAGTGAACTCTTTAAACATTTATCTTTCCCTAAAATGCGAATGTGAGATTGAATGGTTGTTATACTTAAATGTGTGTTTTGAATAGAAACTCTGAAGTTAGTAATGGTTTGAAGAATTTTTCACGAATACAAATTTTAACAAATATAGTTTAGTGATTTGTGTTTGGTGTGGGGAATAAATAAAAATGAATCTGACAATATGTAGAAAATTAATAAAAGTAAAAAAATAAGGTGTGAAGAGATTTATTGGTATTTGAAAACGACATTTTAAAATGTCGACAATTATCAAATATTGATAAATCCTCCTCCACTTATTTTTCAATACCGGCCCTCGCTTCTCAGCATATGACTAGCACAGGGATCTGTGTGGTAAAGTGGGGAGCTGATGGTAAGTGTAGCACTCCACCTGAGACGCCAAAACAATCTCTCTGGTCTAGCACTAGTGAAAAGGGGGTTGATTCCCCTCACCGTCTGGCTGATCCTGACATATAGGCATTCCGTTGACATATATGTAATTACTAGTAGCGGCTACCCGGCATCGCCCGGGTGGAGGGTGATTTTTTAAAAAGTTAGTCCACAAGATCCATTATTACTGAATTGTGAGTGGAGTCCTCATGGATACCCCATTTAAATCCTTTGTAAAAATAAAAAATTAAAAAATAGACATTGCATTAATCCAACTACTCTGAAAAGAAATGTTAATGTTTATCTAAAATATTAAATGAAAAAAAAATCCATGCTTATTTTTTTCTAATTAGCTTCACGAATATAAAATCAAATCTCTATTTTTGCTCAAAAACCAAGCCCCCAATGATATTTTAGTGTGTGTGTGTGTTTTATATATATATATATATATATATATATATATATACTTTGTCGTCAATTGTTTTATTTTCGAAGTTTCCTCCATACATACAGATTCACACAACTGCCCTTTATATATGTATAGATAGTGAGAACACTTGACTTTTATTAGATAGCCTTCTTGCGGAGGAGGTGGGGGGTACGTTTTGATAGGTGTTCACATCCAAAGCCTAATGCTATAAAATTAGTAAGGTTTTATAAAAAATCAAGATAAAATGCCCATTGTGTTAAATAACAACTGTGGATGAATCAAAAGAACAAATTCTATTTACAACTTTTTGTCAAAAGAATTTGAAATTTCATATAAATTTCAGACTTAAATGTAACAAAGTATGTAAACTCAGTTGGTAGAGCGTCCAACTAGAAACCATAAGGTTCATAATTCGATACCAGCCCTCACCAACTCAGTGTATAAGTAGCGCAGAGATCTGTGCGGTAAAGTAAGGAGTGATGGTTGGTATGGTGCTCGACCTCCTTGGTCTAGCACTAGTGAAAAGGGGGGATAGACTCCCTGCTGTCTGGTTGATAGCGATTTTAGGCACCCTGACGACTTTATGTAATTGTTGATGATAGGGAGACAATTATAACAAAGTAGTGGGGCACTTCATGTGGTGTAATGGTTAGCAAGCTCGCTTCGCAAACCATTGTTAGTGAGTTCAATTCTCATTGGGAGCCCATACTTCTGGCTTTGTGCCATATCTAAGCTAAGCTTAGTAAATAACTATAACAAAGTAGTGGTAAAAAAAAAAAAATTATCAAAGTTATGGAATTTAAGTGAAAGTAGCTTGTGATATTAATGGGTTGTATTTAAAAAAAAAAAAAATTAAGACTTTTTAGGAGATGGAGGGTGAGGCATTCTGGAGATTCTGGTACTATCATGACACTTATTTTAAAAAGAAGTCTGTAAAAAAAAATGCAACACATTTTAAGAATTAGTTGCAATCTCTTATGGCTATAGTTAGACAAGTAAAAGCTGGCGGCAGGCAGCCTAATATCGATATCAGCAATACAGCAAGTGAGTTTATCTCCTTTTCACTATTACTAGACCATTTTAGTGTCTGGGTGAAGCACCACACCTCCCATCAGCTCCTCACTTTACCACACAGATCCCTGTGCTACTCATACACCAAGTTGGCGAGGGCCAGTATCAAACCAGGAATCTGGTGATTCCTTGGACGCTTTATCGTTAACTTAGATTTATCACAGAAATAATAGGAAATTTTCTGTATGAATCTATTCTATACAAGAACTGAAAATTTTTATCTATTTTCGTAGTTAACATTTTATTTGCGTTGTATCGTAAAAATATTTTTTTTATTTATAAAAAGAAAGCGGAAGATAAGGTTCCTTAAGTTTTATGATAATAGGTTTCACTTCCAAGATGGCAGCGATGTGCCGGTTTTTTAAAGTGTCATTTTTCAGTTTTCTTGGCTGTTAGTAACTTAATCCTAGGATTGTTTTATTTAAAATGATTTCCATTTTCTCTAAAACTGATTATTTTGTATTTCTCTTTTAATATTTCTTTTGATAAAAATAAATAAAACTAATATATCTGCTGAGGTCATAGACGCGAGTGATCTCCCTTGCCTTTTAGTGAACTCTTTAAACATTTATCTTTCCCTAAAATGCGAATGTGAGATTGAATGGTTGTTATACTTAAATGGTGTGTTTGAATAGAAACTCTGAAGTTAGTAATGGTTTGAGAAATTTTCACGAATACAAATTTTAACAATATAGTTTAGTGATTTGTGTTTGTGTGGGGAATAAATAAAAATGAATCTGACAATATGTAGAAAATTAATAAAAGTAAAAAAATAAGGTGTGAAGATGATTTATTGGTATTTGAAAACGACATTTTAAAATGTCGACAATTATCAAATATTGATAAATCCTCCTCCACTTATTTTTCAATACCGGCCCTCGCTTCTCAGCATATGACTAGCACAGGGATCTGTGTGGTAAAGTGGGGAGCTGATGGTAAGTGTAGCACTCCACCTGAGACGCCAAAACAATCTCTCTGGTCTAGCACTAGTGAAAAGGGGGTTGATTCCCTCACCGTCTGGCTGATCCTGACCATAGGCCATTCCGTTGACATATATGTAATTACTAGTAGCGGCTACCCGGCATCGCCCGGGTGGAGGGTGATTTTTTAAAAGTTAGTCCCACAGATCCATTATTACTGAATTGTGAGTGGAGTCCTCATGGGATACCCCATTTAAATCCCTTTGTAAAAATAAAAAAATTAAAAAAATAGACATTGCATTAATCCAACTACTCTGAAAAGAAATGTTAATGTTTATCTAAAATATTAAATGAAAAAAAAATCCATGCTTATTTTTTTCTAATTAGCTTCACGAATATAAATCAAATCTCTATTTTTGCTCAAAAACCAAGCCCCCAATGATATTTAGTGTGTGTGTGTGTGTGTGTATATATATAATATATATATATATATATATATATATACTTTGTCGTCAATTGTTTTATTTTCGAAGTTTCCTCCATACATACAGATTCACACAACTGCCCTTTATATATGTATAGATAGTGAGAACACTTTGACTTTTATTAGATAGCCTTCTTGCGGAGGAGGTGGGGGGTACGTTTTGATAGGTGTTCACATCCAAGACCTAATGCTATAAAATTAGTAAGGTTTTATAAAAAATCAAGATAAAATGCCCATTGTGTTAAATAACAACTGTGGATGAATCAAAAGAACAAATTCTATTTACAACTTTTTGTCACAAAGAATTTGAAATTTCATATAAATTTCAGACTCTAAATGTAACAAAGTATGTAAACTCAGTTGGTAGAGCGTCCAACTAGAAACCATAAGGTTCATAATTCGATACCAGCCCTCACCAACTCAGTGTATAAGTAGCGCAGAGATCTGTGCGGTAAAGTAAGGAGCTGATGGTTGGTATGGTGCTCGACCTCCTTGGTCTAGCACTAGTGAAAAGGGGGGATAGACTCCCTTGCTGTCTGGTTGATAGCGATTTTAGGCCACCCTGACGACTTTATGTAATTGTTGATGATAGGGGAGACATTATAACAAAGTAGTGGGGGCACTTCATGTGGTGTAATGGTTAGCAAGCTCGCTTCGCAAACCATTGTTAGTGAGTTCAATTCTCATTGGGAGCCCCATACTTCTGGCTTTGTGCCATATCTAAGCTAAGCTTAGTAAATAACTATAACAAAGTAGTGGTAAAAAAAAAAAATTATCAAAGTTATGGAATTTAAGTGAAAGTAGCTTGTGATATGTAATGGGTTGTATTTAAAAAAAAAAAAAATTAAGACTTTTTAGGAGATGGAGGGTGAGGCATTCTGGAGATTCTGGTACTATCATGGACACTTATTTTAAAAGAAGTCTGTAAAAAAAACTGCAACACATTTTAAGAATTAGTTGCAATCTCTTATGGCTATAGTTAGACAAGTAAAAGCTGGCGGCAGAGCAGCCTAATATCGATATCAGCAATACAGCAAGTGAGTTTATCTCCTTTTCACTATTACTAGACCATTTTAGTGTCTGGGGTGAAGCACCACACCTACCATCAGCTCCTCACTTTACCACACAGATCCCTGTGCTACTCATACACCAAGTTGGCGAGGGCCAGTATCAAACCAGGAATCTGGTGATTCCTTGGACGCTTTATCCGACTGAACTCTGACTTAATTTATATGATTATTCAAGAAAGTCGTATTTAATAAATAAAAAAATCTTTTCATTTGAAGAAAAAAATTATGAATTAGCCACTTTTCTGGCACAAAAATCTATATATTAACTTTTAACATCCTGTTGAGAATTTTCCAAGTCCAGTGCCCCATTCCTATAAGGATTTATAAAAAAAATAGCTAAAAATGGCCTTTTCATTTAAAGGTACCTGTTATTTCCCTTAAATCAAAGACTTCTAAATATGTTTAATATTACATTTAAACAAAGGCTATCATTTGGGGTAGATTAGAAAAATGAATGTGACTTCCAGATGGGCGGAATGGGACATTAAATATCTAAGAGTATCTACCTACGTGTGTCATACCCTGTCGTGACCTCAGATAAATAATGGACCCTTTCGTTTTTATTAAGATATGAAAGCATGTATTAAAATGTTATGACCTATCATCACTTCAGATAAATAGACTATATTGTAATTGTGGGGAAAGAAAAGGAAGAAAAAGCACATGCTATAAGTCAGGAAAAAAAGAAAGCAAATGTAGAGGTGAGAGATAGGAAGCAATAGCACCTATCGTCTGTTTCAATGAAATAGAAAAAAGTAAAAATAAGGAAGAAAAGTAATTTCAAAGATATTACATATTGAACTATTTTGCAATAACACTTAAGTAAACATATCAAATGTTGTGATAGTCAAATTATCCTACCGTGGTATATCCATGGTTCCCGAAAGTATTTATTACATTCAGTTTAGACCTCAAATGTAATTTTGTTCACTGGTTCAGTCATGGAGGCGTTGGGCAGGAATAACCTTGCTGAGCCAATCGCTCTTCAGGTCCACAACAGGCTTGAATTCAGTTTTCCTTCTAGACTGTCATAGTAGGGCTGGCTGAACTCTTATTTACCCATAGCTGTAGGGAGGAGTGGGCAATACTTTCTCTTCAGAAGTGAACAGGTAATAAAGAACCTTTTTATGGTTTCTGTAAAACTGGTTGCATTTAACAAAGCATGCATAAGTCATCTCTTATACTCTCTAAAAAGTTCTATTGCAAACAATTTTTTTTAAATAAATTTTTGGTAATTTATGAGGAAGTGCACCCCGGTCTCCCGCCTCAAAAACTGCTACCCAGTGACTATCAAAATAACAACCCCAGCTCGTCGTAATTCTTGTTTATTTATCGTAATTCTTGTTTAGATATGAAGATGTATATATAGTTTTGAATAGACTGAGATAGATATATAGATAAACAAACAAATTAATATAGATATGAACAAATATAGATAGATATTTTCAACAAGTAAATGTATTGGGGGGGGTCGTTTATTTTTTTTGTCGATTCTTGTTTATTTAAACTAAAATCAAGACATTAAACAAACATTAATAAAAAAAAATTTTAAAAAATCTTAGTATTTAAAGTAATATAGATAAATATGAACAAATTGAGATATAGATGGATAGTTTTGAATAGACTGAGCTGGGTCGTTATTTTAATAGTCACCGGGCAGCAACTCTTGAGGCAAGACCGGGACGCACTTCCTCATAAATTACCAAATCTTTTTAGGCTTTGTCTTTCGAGTCAACAAATGTTGATTCAAAGGCTTAGAATGATGTTAATGATTAAAAAAAAAAAAAGTGCTGTTATGTGACCGTTATATTTTTATTGATATTTTTATTTATTTATGGAGACACTTGTAGTGTAATAGTTAGTGTTGTATGAAATGGACATGTTGACCAGCATTCAAATTCTGAATGCAGTTATTTGCATTTCACATTGGGAGAGATATGCATCTAACTACTGTCCCTCCAGCCATGGGTATATAGTACAGCAGAATGTCCTCTTTAACTGACCTAGAAGAAGGAAAACTCTGAATTCAAACCTGTTAAAATCCTTTTAAACATGTAGATAAATAAATTGGCCTTGTCACATACTGCTCGTGGTGAAGGGACGGGTTGGGTGCATGCTCATACACGTGCGCATGCATATATATATATCTGTGTGTAGGTAGGTAGGTACTTACTACTTACTACTCACATAAATCCTCAAGTGGGACTCCTTGGTCTTGGGTGGCAATCCATCTAGACAGTGAAAAGTTTGTTATAAAACCTTCACTGCCTAGTTAAGGAGAGGCTAGGGGGAGTAAACCCCAGAATCAAATTAGGAGCTGGAGTCCCTAGGGTGGTGTGATGCTGAATTTCAGCGCTATCCAGCAACTCCTGCAACACAATTGTTGCCAAACTGCATTGGGTTTTTGCCTTTCCTTTGGACCATGATGGTGGTGTGGAAAGGAGGTACCTGCTGCTTAAGCGAAAGTTCATGTCAACCTGCCCAGGCTACATGGTTCCATATTTTTTGAACACTATGCCATCGCCTTTAGGCAGATGGATGCCAATGATATATACATACATACGTGTGTGATTCTTGGCTTTCACCCAGGTGGCCTGGGTTCGATTCCCTGTGTGTGTGTGTATATATATCCCTGTAACTTTATCAGTTTAGATTATATCTACCATAAGTATAGGAGTGTTTTTTTATATACTAGATGACCTGTGAACCTGTTATGTTCCCATTGGAACAGTGCACCATAATATTGATGCACCTATTAATATATAATTTTTGTTTTCTTCTTGCCAAATATCACTGTCTTAGGGTCTATAATCTGATATATTGTTTTTGCTTTCCCTCTTTTTTTCTCTCTTTTTCTTTCTGTCTGTGCCTGATGAATAGAAGTTTATTACTACAGAGGAATGAATTGCAAATTATTTTTTGCTGGACACTGTAGTATCAGTCAATAATTTCAAACTTAAGTTTGATATTCTTATGTAGCATGTATAAATGATCTACTTTCTGGTTAGATTTTATTTGACTGACTAAAGTTCATTAATTTACTTGAAAATGTTACAAATATTTTTATTTCTGTCCATTTTTATCATCTAGTTTCTTGGATATTTTTACCTTTTTATTAATAACCTCCACCCATCGCACCATAAAGAAGAATATTTGAGGTCATATTTCAAACCGTCCCCCTTTCCAGCGTTCTTTCTTCAAACTTCAAATTTTGAACACTGATAAACAAGGACTCGCAGTTTTTCTCGTTATTCTGTGATAAAAGATTTTTCATTACTTTTCCTTATATCAACAAATGCCCTGAAGATCTAATTAATAGATCGAAACACTGCAGCGTCGGCTAATAAACTACCACTCAATTTATTTAAACCTGTGTTTTTGGTTGTTTTTGTTTTTTTGTTTTTTAATACACTACATACTGTCGGATTCACTTCCACCTCTTCACATATGATAATGTGTATGCAGTGATGCTGATAGCTATTTGATTTAGTGCATCCTGGGACGCACATTTGAATGAGTCCCTGGGAAAAATTTATGGGTCCCGACTAAAGCCATTTAGCTCTTACCTTGTAACCTATGCTGTGTAATCCGTTTCTAAGAAACTATTGAAATATATTTACAGTTAGCTTGAAATGATGGGGGAAAGAAAAAATACTGGGCCGCATGGATATTTTACTGCGTCTTTTTAGCTTTTTGTGCCTCAGTGACGCAGGACGTGTGCCTATCAGTATCTCTGTGTATGTATACTTAAGCAGCAAATTTCTTGTAACCATATCTTATTAAGGTGGTAGACAAGGACTTAGTCTTAAGTTTTTATATTAAACACTTCAACAATTTTTAAACTGCTTTCATCCAGCTTTGAGGATGTTTAAAAAAAAAAAGTACAAATCTTTTAATATTACTAGCAAATATATGCACCCTCCGGGTGCAAGTATTTAGTTAAATTTTATAATAAAATATCATATTAAATTAGAAAGACTAATGAAAACTGAACAAGAATGTAGATAAAGATTTTGAAAGAGGGGGTATGATTGAAAAATAGAACAACTTTGAAACTAACTCTTCCATCATTTTCCGTTACTCCTGTCTTTCATTGGTAATTTTTCTTATTAAACTGTTTAGTTAAAATAGGAAATAAAGAATAGTATTACAGTTATTCTTATCGTTAAGGGATTTCTTTAAAGATTTATTGAGATTTTTGCTCATATTCAATAAGATAAATCCAAACAATTAGAAATCAATAATACCAAGCACATATTTATTAAATTCAATTTTTTAAGATTAATATGCAAATTAGCCTTCCCATTCACACTGTAAACCTCTATTTTGTTGTATATATAAATACAATTGCATGTTATTAGTATGTAGAATTGGTCAACAGTGTAAGTAATGTAAACAATTTTATTAATAATTGAGATTTAAAATAAAAAAAATCATGGAGAATGTGATGTAAAAACGAAAGGAATTGTGACTTGTTATAGTAATATAGTTTCGGTTACAGACAGACAAATGCACTATCTCCATTATAATAAAGATTTAAGCTCATTTGGTAGAACATCTCCCTTCGAAACGTTTCTGGGTTTGATACCAGCCCACGGTCCATGAGTAGCTTAGCCCATATCGATCCACTAAAGTGGGGAGCTGATGGTAGGTGCGGTGCTCCAACTCTGATACAAAAACAAATCTCACTTACTGTCCAGCTGATACTAACAATAGGCCACTCTGCCAGTTTTACTATATACTAGCAGTGGCTACCCGACATCGCCTGGGTAGAGGGGGATTTTTATAAAAGTTAGTCCTGCAGATCCATTATTACTGAATCGTGATTTGAATCCTCGAGGGATGCCCCTTTTAAATCCCTATGTAAAAAAAAAATAAAAAAATTTAAAAAAAAAATAAATTTAAAACAACCTTGCATTGATCCAGCTACTCTGAAAAGAAATGTTAATGTCTACTATCTAAAATATTGAATGAAAAAAAATTCCATGCTGTTGTCATTTAGATTTTATTTTTTAATTATCTTTCATGAATATAAATCAAATCTCTTATTTTTACTCAAAAACCAAGCCCTGGTGATATTTAATGTGTGTATATATATATATATAATATATATAATATATATATATATATATTATATAATATATTACTTTGTTGTTAATTGTTTTATTTTCAAAAATTGATAGAACCTAACAAAAGGTTTTTAAATCAAATATTTTTATCGACAAAATAACTTTGATTATGAGTATTATTAGCAATGATACATTGCAGTGAACATTCTAAAAAAAAAAATCAAATATTACTTATTAGCTTAGCATATGTTGTGAAAAGAACAAGATTGTTGTATTACTGTATATCTTATTATAATGGAGATTGTGTGATTTTTTCTGTCTGTAACCGAAACTAAATCACTACTCAAGTCACAATTCCCTTAGTTATTGACGTCCAGATTTAACCATGAATTTATCCTTATTTTAACCTCAATTATTAATAAAATTGTTTTACATTATTTATACTGTTAACCATATCTACATACTAATAACATGCAATTGTATTTATATATAACAACAAAATAGTGGTTTTACAGTGTGAACGGGAAGTCTAATTTGCCATATTAATATTAAAATTGTAATTTTAATAAATATATGCTTAGTATTAATGGTTTCTAACTGTTTGGCTTTATTTTGATGAATATGAGCAAAAATATCTTCCATTAATCTTAAATGAAATCCATTAACAAGAAGATAACTGTCATTTTATTATTTACTTCCTATTTTAACTATACTTAAATTAGAAAAAAATAACAATGAAAGACGAGTGATGGAAGAGTAAATTTCAGTTGTTCTATTTTCGATTATACCTCCCTCTGTTTCAAATCTCTTATCTGCATTCTTATTTAGTTTCATTAGCCTTTCTAATTTAATACGATATTTCATTAACATTAAAAACTTAAATATTTGCACCCAGAGGGTGCATATATTTGCTAGTATATATAAAGAAGTTTTTGTAATAAAATGAAACTCCTTTTATCATTGCAAAAGCTTATTAAATATGTCACTGTAACAAACTCTCTTGATATTAAGTTTCATACTTGCTGTATTTTGTTGCCTCTCTATTCCAAATTTTCTAATGTTTCTAAATTATCTTATTTCTTCAATAAATTTCTATTGATTGGCAGAATGAATCGTTTAACAAATTTAGCATTTCATCACAAAAGATGTTAAATGTTTTTGCAAAACTTTGGAATTTTCAAAGCCATGCTCCAAGCCATAGAGGAAAATCCAATGAGTAGCCCTTGGAGACTATTAGGCAAGGTTGACATCTCGGAGTCCGGTATGGTTTGTCACCTTCAGATCTGCTGAAAATGTACTTCCTGTTATGAAAATATTGCAAAACTTTGACCTCATATTTGAGATATTTACCGCATCAGTTAGACTAAACCAGAAAACTGAAGCATGACTAAATACATCAATATTGTAAGATTCTCCTACGCAGCCAACTAGTTTGATCAATTTGATTGTTAACAAATTTTAAACTATCAATATAATAATTTTCTTTTAGCCTATAAGCATAAAACTTGATATACATAAATTCTTTTAGATCAAAGGCTTTTCAAACTGGAGGAATAATGTATTGTTGGATCTGTGGGGTGGATGGTAAAGTATGGGGGTCCATAGGGGGTAAGTGAATAAAAAATATAAAGGATCCTCTGATGGTGAATAAAAGCAATAGGGATCCGGTGGGGGGTGTATAGTTTGATTTATGATCCCTTTTTATAAAGATCTCTGGATGAGATAATTTGCCAGATTTGTACATTTAGCAGAATGTTGGTATTGATGGCCGCTAGTGATGTCATTCATATACAACTGTTGAAAACATTTGGGTCATTTAAATCGGGGGTTCTCAACCTTTTCAGCTCCTGGCCCACTTTGAAACCAAGAATTTTTTTTTTTTTTGTGCCTCATGAAATTATTATTGTTTATTAATTCTGACTAGTCTTATCATTCATCTGTTTTATTTCATCTATTTTTTTTTCCTTAAACACAACTAACTGTTAAAATTTAAGTAAAAAATAACATAGATCATGTCCTTAGATCTAATGAATTTAATTATTACTATGTCCAAGCCAAATTTTTTCCGTTTTAAAATTTGACAACGATTTGCAATTTTAACCGCTCTAAAGTTCATTATCTTATTCAATTGCCATATATAAAGTCAATATATATGAAACATATATAGGGGCAATATCAGGGGCATGAATCTCTCCCTACCGTGAAATTAGTTGACATCTTACTTTCTAGAAAATATAAATTTTCCGCACATATATGATGGATTTTGTATATAAAAAGTGAACGCTCTGAATCATATAGAATTCCTATTTTCTTGGACCATTTTGGCCAACCACTGATTTTAAAAGATTATTTTAAGTGTTCATTC
>JALAJA010000452.1:0-52719 GCA_023376005.1 Doryteuthis pealeii | reverse complement strand
TATATATATATGCATATAAATTGTTTTTCTTTTGGCCTAAAATATTTGTACTAATAGATTATTTTTTGTTGGTACGATTATCTTGGTCTTTTCTTTTTTCCAAAAATTTTTTTCTTCCCAGTTGATGTTTGGTAGTATATTTTTACAATCAAACTATTTGCATAGTTTTTTCTCACCACGAGGATTTACCAATAAGTTTGGTATATTAAATTATATATATATATATATATATATATACATATATATATATATATATATATATATATATATATTATATATATAATACAGGTTATTTCCTAGTTGAGTAACATGAGTGACCCAGAAAACAGAACCCAAATTATTTATTATTTTCCCATTAAACTAACCCTAAACCCCACCCAACCCTAACCCCTAACCCTTGTTGGACTTAAACTTTAAAAAAAATTAAAATTAACAGTTTTATTACAAAATGTGTGGGTTCTGTTTTTTCTGGGGTCACCCTGTAATATTATGTTACTCAACTAGGGGGTTAGTGTAGGGTTAGGGTTTAGGGTTAGGGTTAGGGTTGGGGTGGGGTTTAGGGTTAGTTTATTGGGAAGATGAATAATTTGGGTTCTGTTTTTTCTGGGTCACCCGTAATATTATGTTACTCAACTAGGAAATAACCTAATATATATTATATATATATATATATTATATATATATATATAAATTATTTATCATTATGATCTGTACATTCAATGGCTTTTTTGTTACCGCTGGTTTCAATTCATTAAATGCTTCTCATCAGACAAATAGTCTTAGAAATGATATCAAAATGAATATTCATTATGTATAGGATGAGCTGATCTTGCTTTATTCATCCACATATCACCCTTCATACATACATATTAAAAAATAACACTTGGGAATTTCTCTGAATTTTTGGAGATGAGGCTTGATAATTAGTATTATTTGTATTATTCGGACTATTTTCCTCATCTTCATTGTTATTTGTACAATGTTTCGGGTGATGTGCTGTCTGGAGGCACATCGGCCGAAACATTGTACAGATAAACAATGAAGATGAGGACAAATAATACTAACACTTGCAATATATTTTTCATTTAAGGTGGTTGAGCTTGTGTCGTTTTTCAAGTGCAACAGTTTAATCAGTATTTTTTTCTGTGCATGTGTGATATGTACACACACACAAACACACACACATATGTTATAATATATATATATAATATATATATATAATATGTTGAAATGAAAATAAAGGAAAGAAAATGTTGAATGGAAAAATTCGATTTATTTTATTTTACTAACACGTGTTTCGGCCAGGAGTTTATCCATGTGCACATGTATTCTATCTATTATTATTTTAAATACAAAATTTTAAAAAACACCAATGATGAAAGCCGTTATTTCTTTGTATACTAAAAAAAATTTTTTAGTTTTTCTATTATTGTTATTTTATTTTAACATTCACTTCTATTTTCAACTTATATATATATATTAAATGAATGTTGATTATTTTCCAAATTTCTGTCTAAAATTGATTATTTTCTTTTTTTCTCTTTATAGGTAAGCTGGAGTTTTTCTCAAAAGTGAATTTAAAATTCCCATGCCTGACTTGGGGTAACTATATTTTGCTTAATTCTTTTTTTATTTCCAAAAATTTATCAATAACCAAAATTTTTCTTTTTTAAATTTCTTGACTGCCAACTTACAAGACAGCTGAGCCAAAGTTCAGTTAGAAACTAACTCTGTAGTAAATAACCTTGATTCTTTGGACTATTGTCATCATCTTTATTGAGGTAGTTATTAACACGTTTCGGCTGCTGTATCCTTCAGCCTTCCTCAGGTCTTTCCATTGTATCCAAGTGTAGTTGATGAGACAACCTGAGATTTTATCAAAATTAAATTAAATGATGAAATTAAAACTAAAGTTCAAATTAAAAATATACCCCCCCCCCCAAATATTGTAAAACGAGGATTTTTTAATGCATTTTTGTCTAAGATCTTTGATGGCATTTCCTCAAAAATTGGTACAAATTCAAGATCTAATTTTTGGTATCAGTACTTAATAGACCAATACACAACTTTTAATGTTTTATGTAATTTGATATTTCTGAAAAAAGTGAAAAATCGACCTGCCCTACTACACATGCTGCTAAAATTTGAGATCATTTGAATGAGAATTGGTCAAATTATTAGATTACAAGATATCAATTTTTCCTAAGAGTTTGTAATAAAATATTAATATACAGGGTGTTTTAAAAAAATTGATATCATTTGAGGTGTACAGGGTGTTTCAGAAAAAATTGGTATCATTTGAGATGTACAGGGTGTTTCAGAAAAAATTGGTATCATTTGAGATGTACAGGGTGTTTCAGAAAAATTGATATCATTTGGTATCAGTACTTAACAGATCAATACACAACTTTTGATGTTTCATGGAATTTGATATTTTAAAAGATTGAAAAATCTACCTACCCTACCGGAAATGTATGGCAAAAAGAGTGTCCCTCAAGGAAAAATTGGGATATTGTAAAAAAAACAAAAAAACAAAAACGGGTACCTATTACTTAAGAAGAATATATATTATCTAGATGTAGATATAATACAAATAATTCATCCCTATATCCAGATGAGTATAATTGATTAGAATAATGGTTAAATTACAAAAATACTAATACTAGCGAGTACTCACTGGGTTACCTCATTTTGGGAATTCCCCAACTTTAGAGGTACCAGGTTCTTTTTACAATATCATAATTCTTCCTTAAGGGGACCTCCCATTTTCAGCATAATTAATGTCCGATACTTAAACTTTGACCCCCCCCCCAATGACCTTGTCTGTATTTTCTAAATAAGGCTTTTGATGTGAATAATTTTGATGTTTCGGAGGTGCGTGGGCTAGTGGTTAGAGTCGTGGAAAATGGACGTCGATTCAAGTTCAATTCCTAGACGAAGCTGTTGGCATTTCACATAGTGCTAATGCCCTTGGGAAAGGTATGAATCCATACATTCTCCCTCCAGCTAATAAAAATAGTAGGGCAGACTGGGCTCTTCAGCCTTGGGTAGGTAACCAGTCTAGGAGAGGGATAACTCTGAATTCAAAATTCCTGAGGTCGGTTGTTGATTGGGTTTGTGGCAACCCTTGATGCATCAATTCTTTCCTATCGACTGTGCCAAAAGTGTGGATGGTCCAACACAAGCCTTCACCACCTATAAACAAATCACTGTGTGGATGTTCATTGTGTGTATGAAACCTCATATGTGAAAATTGACAGGAGAGTCCATTTTTTTAAATTTTATTATATATATATATATATATTATATATATATATATATATATTCAATGTGTATGGTTGGCATTATTATACTTGAAGAAGTGGTAGTAATCCAACATACAGTATTATTAGAAGAGTGCTCAATATCTGTGATAGAGTGTTAATAGGTAAATAAATAAATAAAAGTTTTAGCTTATATTTATTATCATTGGAACTATTTCTACCATTGGTTTCTTGCTCTGCGACAGTCATCTCCAGTCATATATATATATATATATATATATATATATATATAGATAGATAGATAGATAGAAGGGCCGGTTTAGCTCAGTCGGTAAAATACTTGCCTAGGAATCATAAGGTTCCTTGTTGGATACTAGCCCTCGCCACCTCAGCATATGAATAGCACAGGGATCTGTGCAGTAAAGGGAGGAGGTGATGGTAGGTGTGGCACTCCACCTGAGATGCAAAAAACAATCTCCTTTCACTAGTGAAAAGAGGATAGACTCCATCGCTGTCTGGCTGATATTGAGATTAGGCCACTCCGTCAACTTTACTTATATACATATATATACATACTTATATACATATATATATAGTGTCACACACACACACACCACATATATATATATATATATATATATAATATATAAAATGTTGTTCTGGTTCCAACGGAGAAAATTCAATATTTATAAAAAAAGGAAGGTCCGCAAAATGTATTTTGTTCTCAGAAAAAAATTTTTTTAAATTCTTTTTGTTTTACATATATATATATATATATATATATATAATATATAGATGATAGATAGATATTTTACATATATATATATATATATATATATATAGATATATATATATATGCACACAAAAATGACAGAGATTCCAACGCACATAGATATATTTGGTGTACTTAAAGAGAATCTCTGTTTAATAGACGTGAATTGGCTGATATATTTATTATCCATTTATATATGAAATATATTCATCATGGTCGCAACGGAAAATTTTAACATAGATCTACAAGTGCTTTAGAAAAAGATCTTTTTCTCTTTTACGGAGGCAAAAACAATAAGCAATATCAAATGCAATAGAATCTGACAAATTGGTGAAGCTGAGTCCATAACCTGAGAAAAATATGCTTTTATAATTACCCTTCCCTCATCTCAAAATTCGGATTTATTAATCGCTGTCCAAAATACAAAAGCCAGTGATGGTGACACAGATCCAGTTAATTTCAAATTATAGCCCGAGAGGCTGTCTTTCATGGAGGTGGGTGGGGTCGGGACAGAGAATAATGGAAATATTGCTCGGTCGACCGAATTGCTTTCATGGTCGTCCCTTTTCTTTTTCTTTTCTTTTCTTTTCTTTTTCTTTTTTTTTAAATCTATTTTGTCTGGTGATGATGAATTTGTCCAACACTGGCATTGGACACACAGATGGTTTGGGGGAGGGAGCAACAGGGTAGAGATTAACTGTTAAAGATTTTTATTTTGCAGAGCTTTTAACTCAAACTGGAAGACATATGCATTTGAGCAATGATTTCAAATTCAATGAAATAGAAACAGCATCTTATTATAATGGAGATTTGGTGTCTGTCTGTCTGTGACCAAAACTAGGCCACTGCTTGCATCACAATACCTTCAGGAAATGCAAAAGTTTATAATGAGTATTTGTTGTGAGGTTTTAAGGGGTCAAATAAGAACAAAACGACAGGTAACAAATGTAGGAAAATGTATTAAACAGAAAGTAGACAAATACAATACAGATAAGTGGAAATTACGTCCGACAAATAGAGTTATTGGCTTACTCGCATTGGCTTACTCCCAAGCACAATTATCCCTGTTACTTATAGTAACCCGTCGGCACATTCCATTGGTCTTATAGGGTGTATCACCTATAACAGTATTTAATCTATAGTCAAAATCATTAACACATATGTTAAATCTTATTCATTAACGATGTCTCTTTGTAAATCTAAGATTTGCATCAAAACAGCCCATGTTATTAGTGTGTTTAAAATCCTGCAATGTGTCTTATACATCACTTAGAAATAATGGTTTACTTAATATATGGAGTGGTTAATTTGCATACAAATTTTAACAAAAACCGGATTAATAAATAATTATTTGGTGTTATTGATGTCTATTACTATTGTTTTATTCTCCAATGTATTAAAATCAATTCTATGAATGATTTTATATAAAGACCAATTAAAGTATAATTAAAATAAGTGAAATTTTTTTTATATGTGCTCTTATTTAATTTTGTTAGTCTTTCTAATCTATCCATATACAAAGGGCAGTTGTGTGAATCTGTATGTCCAGAGGAAACTTCAAAAATAAAACAATTAATGGCAAAGTAGATATATATACATATTAAATATCACCAGGACTTGGTTTTTGAGCAAAAAATAATGATTTGATTTATATCTAGGAAGATATTCGAAAATTCAAATTTGAAAAAATAA
The DNA here is from genome assembly GCA_023376005.1 of Doryteuthis pealeii. Lineage (NCBI taxonomy): Eukaryota > Metazoa > Mollusca > Cephalopoda > Myopsida > Loliginidae > Doryteuthis > Doryteuthis pealeii. Next base: position 46,992 of record JALAJA010000452.1, on the reverse strand, counting down.
CAGGAGGGAAAGTCATTTGCATGTTATTTGTTTATCTTTTTTTTTTTTGCATGTTTTTTTTTTTTTTGCTTTTGAAATATAATATTGATTGATTGAATTAATTACATCATTTATATCTTCTTTTTTTTTAAATTGTAAAATCATTGAATTGAAATTTCTTACTATATTTTTATATATTTCCATGGGGATTTTTATGGGCAACCAGCAAGGATCTCACTCGTGATGAGTAATATAGATCTGCGAGACTAACTAAAAAAAATCCCCCCTCTACCAGATGCGCCGGGTAGCGCACTTTCTAGTTTAATATATTTCATTACATTAAAACTTGAGTACTTATGCCTGGTGGAGGGTGCATATTCTTTTAGTGATAATAATATGATGTGAGATGGTAATACAGAGAATAAATTTGTTAAAAGGATTTATTTCCAGTTAACTCACAAATGATTGGTATCAAGTCTCAAGTCAATAAAGATTACACAATCCACTTCAGTATTAAATTCAAAAAGGGCAAAGCTCCAAACAGCAAATCCAACATTGGCAAGATGTCCTTTCCCCCAGAGGAGATGTCACATCAAATGGCTTAAAAAGACTAAGTTGGTTGGTTGGATTTTACAGCATGTCAACCCTTGTTGGGTTATTCTATGCCAAATACATATTGTTTTATTCATTCTTCATGGGTATTTAGTCTTTTTTTAACTCATTTTTTTAAAACACATTTTTTTAAAACACATTTTTTTAAACTGATTTTTTCTATTTAACCCATGAGGCCCTAACAGGTACCACCACTGAGTCAGAATGGACCTGGGAGTGGTGTTGATGAAAGGATACTCCACTTTCCTCAGAGCTCCAGAACTGGAACTTAGAGTTTAACATCATACCCAGGACAATAAGATCCTCAGCCATCACCACCTACACTCTCTTTTGGGATCACCATCAGCTGTCTTGTTATACTCTCATTAATCTCATATAAATTTTTGTGTTGAGTTTTTCAATGAAAATTTTAGCTTTTGGGAGAGCCAGGAGTGGCAGGGAGCCAAATCTGGACTGCAGGGATGGGAGGCTGAAAAATCTGGGTGATGCAACCAACCATTTGCAAAAAAGAACAAAAACAAAAACAAAAAAAACCCTGCTTAAGATATAAACAAGAAACAAGTGCATTGTTAGGGTAAATGTACATAGTACACCAGGATCAAGGAACTTACTTTACCAACAATTCATGCTGAACAATTAATCCTCAACCTTGTATAAGGTTATAAATAATAAACTGAATTGCACTTCATATGTTATAAATAATAAATATGACAATAATAAATATCATAATACCCGAGGAGACTTGCTGTCACTCAGACTCCAGTGAAAGACCATCAGCTAACTCTGATGTGAAAACTCAAAAGGAGTACATAATAAATAAGCAATAATAATAATAATAAATATTATAATAAATATAAATATAATAAATAATAATAAATATGATAATAATAATATAATATTATTTAATATAATATAATAATATAATATAATATTATAATAAATATAAATATAATAAATAATAATAAATATAATAATAATAATATAGTATTATTTGATATAATATAATAATATAATATTATAATAAATATAAATATAATAAATAATAATAAATATAATAATAATAATATAATATTATTTAATATAATATAATAATATAATATCATAATAAATATAAATATAATAAATAATAATAAATATAATAATAATAATATAGTATTATTTGATATAATATAATAATATAATATTATAATAAATATAAATATAATAAATAATAATAAATATTATAATAAATATTATGAATAATATGTTATAAATAGTAAACTGAATTGCACTTCATATTTTGCCATATAAACGCTAGAAATCATAGTTATTTGCATAGGTGCTATCTTCCAATATGACCTTGCTCCACCACACACAATGAGATCTACAAAAAGAATAGCTCGGGGAAAAGAGGATACCTGTTCTTTTTTTTTTTTTTTTACCTGCAAATAGACCAGATGCAAATCCAAATGAAAATTTATGGAGGATTCTAAAATTTTTTTGTTTTTTGTTACTAGATATAAAAATGTTCAAATTTCCAAAATTTCGCATTTCAAAGAAAACCTCATTTGTCATTGATATACTATTAGATTATTTTCATACATCGAATTGATATACCATTAGTATAATAACGCTAATCAACGAACAGTAACAAACCTTTTCTACACATTTTCCAAACTCAACGTAAGTAAAAATGTGTTTTAAAAAAATTGAGTACCTATCAATTTATTTCAAAACTGTGTCGGCATTAAATGACCCACCGAGGTTGATATGCCGTAAAACAAAACAGACAAAGAAACTTCCTTAAAAGTAATGATAAAATCACCACTGCCTGGTCGCTTCATTACATATGAATAATTTTGTTGGCTTTTTAAAATATTTTATTCGGAGTTACCGCATTTTGCTGTATGGATGATAGAGAAGAAGTTCTAAAAATGCGGTCACAACATTTAAAAAAAACAAAAAACTATGTAAGTTATGTTTTGTTTAGCCTTGTATGTGGTTTATTACGATGTAAGTATTTCTGTCGACTGGTAACCACATGATTGTTGCGAAAAGTTCCGATTGCCTTGAAGAACCTACCATTACATATATATAATATATATAACAACAGAGATAAAGAGTAACAGAAAGTAATGTTTCCAAAATTATTTTTCTCTTTTTTCTTATAGCCAAGCTGTCTGATGATTGGCCACAATGTATTTTTAATTTAGTTCTTGATTTTGCCCTTCTTTTCCATGTTAACCTGAATCTCTTGACAATTTAATCTTCAAACTGTCTTGGAGGTCATCAAAATGGTCATTTCTAGTCGCTTTGATACCATTCTACCACTGCACAGACCCAACTGTGGTGTCTCCCTACCATGTGAGTAACTCCATAGGAAGGTGTTGAGCAGTAAGGTCCCTTCTGATTGGTTGCTATGTTATAACCAGTTCTTGAGATATTCTAAATGACTGGCTATTTTCCAAATATCGGATATTTTTTTTAGAGGATAAAATAATTTTTTCAGAAAAATATTTGTTCAAAATTCTCTCATGTCATGAATAGGAAAAAAATGCAGTATGTCTAATGCCTTTGACATCAAGATTGAGCAGATAGACAGAATAATTCCCCAAGGGTTGGTTTAGTTTCTTAAATTAGCATGTACTTTTGGGGTAAATTTCATTTTTAGCAAAAATATAGTATACAGACACACAGAAGTAATAAGTTCATACAATGACTGCTGTTTTAAACAGTTGCATTGCATCCAACAAATACTTTATCTGGGTTCAGGCATGGTTTTAGGGGCCGAAGAATTGTTGCTACTAAACCAGAGCACCCAAGATACCACCAAACTTTGTTGGATTGTTGTCACTCTGTGGGATTACCATATCCATGCTGAGACGGTTAGATTCTTATCGCGGATCTTTTTTATGTATTTCCTCTTGTCTGATGAAGAAAGACCAAGTTCAGTCAAATGTGCATATATATATATATATATATATATACATATATATATACATATATATATATCATCATCATCATCATGTCGCACATGCAGCATGGGTATCCATGACAATTCATTACACCTGGAAAGCTCCTCTGTGGAGCAGCCAGCATCTTCACATAACTGGTCAATGTAGGTCCTTGCTGGGCGCCCCACACTTGCATGTCCATGTGTTGGCTTCCACAGGAGAACGTCGTTTATGAGTTCATCCTTGCTTCTCCAGCAGTGTCCCGCATGCCTTGTCCATCTCACTCGGATAGTTTGTGAGATGGGGGGCAGGTGACCGTACAGCTGTTTCCTTGTGGGGTGCTGTTTCCACAACTTATTCAAGACTGCACGCAGCATTCTTGTGCAGCTCCCATCCAGCTTATTCTCAAGACGCTTTGTTTAGGGTCCAGGTGGTGCAGCCATACAGCAGCACCGACACAGCCTGGAAGAACTGTCGCTTCAGTTTGCCAGGGAGATCGAACCTCTATATGACTGATAAACTATTTGTGGCTGACCATGCCTTTGCTATCCGTGTATTAACATCGCTCTCTGTGGAGGAGATATTACCACCTAGGTACGTGAATTGTTCTACTGGCTTAAGAGGCTTGCCGTTGAGTGTGGAGATCTTTTCTTTATTTTTGAAACTCATGAACTCTGTTTTACTGGAGTTCACATAGAGGCCTATATTCTTTGCTGCCTCCTCTAAGCTATGTAGCCGGTGTATCTGCAAGAAATGCAAGGTCATCAGCATAGTCCGCATCTGTGATTGTTTGTGTGGATATCCCTGCTTCTTGCCCTTTTTAGTGTGAAACCTTTTTCTTTTATGGTATCTAATGATGTTCGGAGTACGTAGTCCTGGCATATTATAAATATTTATAATATATATTATATATATATATATATATATAGGATTTATTCAAACCGTCACTCCTTCATATATATATATATATATATATATATATATAGGAGGAGTGAAGGATTGAATAAATCCAACAAAATGGGGTTGAAGATAGAGGAAAATGTGGATATACAACACAAAAAAATTAAATTCAATTGATATTTCGCCTCATCATTGGCTGAAGCATTTTCAAAATTTTATTGACTTAATGCTTGTACATTCTGCTTTTATAGTGAAAAGGTAAATGGGTATATATGTAATATATAAAAGGAAGATAGCTATATGAACCCTTACAGTGTGAAAATTAAGCAATCTATTTAGTCAGAGGCTACAAGGTGTTTTGGTTGGTTGGTTTTTAAGGCATATCAACGCTGGTTGGGTCATTTTTGCTGAAGATGTGTTTTTGTTTATTCATTCTTGATGGGTACGCAATTTTTTATAAAGACTCAATTTTTTTTTTTCTAAACATTTTTTTAAACTCATGTTTTTCTATTTAACCCATAGATGGGAACATAAAAGGTACTACCACTCTGGGTCAGAATGGACTTGGGAGTAATGGTGATGAAAGGGTACTCCACATTCCCCAGAGCACTAGAATTGGAACTTCACCATCAGATAGTCTGACTTCAGTGCAAGTGACAAGTAGAAAGTGTGTAAATAATATCCAGGGAAATAAATTGTGTTGACCCCTCCAAAATAATAGTTTAGTTAAAACATATGTATGTATTAACCCACCTCCTCCACCATAAGCAGGATGTGACATAAGGTCAATTTAAGGGGCCGGGTTAGCTCAGTCGGTAGAGCGTTCGGCTAGAAACCACAAGGTTCCTAGTTCGATACCCGCCCTCGCCAACTCAGCGTATGAGTAGCACAGGGATCTGTACGGTAAAGTAAGGAGCTGATGGTAGGTGTGGCGCTCCACCTCAGACGCCAAAAACAATCTCCTTGGTCTTGCGCTATTGAAAAGGGGATAGACTCCCTCGCTGACTGGCTGATACCGACTTTAGGCCGCCCCGATGACTTTACTTTTACTTACAGCTGGTTTGAATTCAAAGTTTTTCTCCTAGATTAGTTGCCTTAAAAAAAAAGTGCTGAAGTGGAGTGCCACACTTATTGTCAGCTCCCTATTTTACTGCACTGTTCCTAATGTATATATTTAACCAATCCTTCTCTCATGGGCAGGATGTGACACAAGGTCAATTTTTCAGCAGAGTACAGCTGGTTTGAATTCAGAGTTTTCTTTCTTCTACGCTCATTGCATTTCAAAGGCTAAAAGACCAAGCCTGTCCTACTATTTACCTATAGATAGGGGGAGAAGAGATGAATTCATGCTTTTTACAAAGGGGATTAGTAAAAAGTGAAATGCCATCAACTTTGTTCAGGATTTGAACTCAGGTCGTCAATTCCATTTCTTACAATGATAACCATTACACAAAGTGTGCCTCTAAACTTAGCAATATATTTCTAAAATAAAGAAAGATTTGAGGATTGTTGTAAGCAAAGATATTTCCCCTACAAGAAGTTGAACTCGTACAATGAAGCAGATAAATGATACAGATTACATGAGGGTATTATCGGGCAGTAGCTAGTCTTGTTACAAAGATTTTAATTACTGTTGTTGAAGAGCTGCCTGTTGGAGTCTATTTTACCAAAAGGTAATAAATTATGTTAACTTATCTTACTGATTTTAATGATGTTATTGATAATTCAGTCACAATTAGGATGGAGACTAAAAGATGCAATTTGTTTAAAACATATTGTCCAGGATTTGAACTTGGGTCACCAATTCCATTTCTTACAATGATAACCATTACACTAAATGTGCCTCCTAATAAGACAGATTTTGAGGATGAAGATATAAAAATACAGTTTGGTTAAAACATCTTGTCCAGGATTTAAACTCGGGTCACCATTTCATTTCTTACAATGATAACCATTACACTAAATGTGCCTCCTAAACTTAGTATCATATTTTAAAATAAGAAAGATTTTGAGGATGAAGATATAAAAAATACAGTTTGGTTAAAAACATCTTGTCCATGATTTGAACTCGGGTCACAATTTCATTTCTTACAATGATAACCATTACACTAAATGTGCCTCCTAAACTTAGTATCATATTTTTAAAAATAAGAAAGATTTTGAGGATGAAGATATAAAAATACAGTTTGGTTAAAACATCTTGTCCAGGATTTGAACTCGGGTCACCAATTTCATTTCTTACAATGATAACCATTACACTAAGTGTGCCTCCTAAACTTAGTATCATATTTTTAAATAAGAAAGATTTTGAGGATGAAGATATAAAAAATACAGTTTGGTTAAAACATCTTGTCCATGATTTGAACTCGGGTCACCAATTTCATTTCTTACAATGATAACCATTACACTAAGTGTGCCTCCTAAACTTAGTATCATATTTTTAAAATAAGAAATATTTTGAGGATGAAGATATAAAAATACAGTTTGGTTAAAACATCTTGTCCATGATTTGAACTTGGGTCACCAATTTCATTTCTTACAATGATAACCATTAACACTAAGTGTGCCTCCTAAACTTAGTATCATATTTTTAAAAATAAGAAATATTTTGAGGATGAAGATATAAAAAATACAGTTTGGTTAAAAACATCTTGTCCATGATTTGAACTCGGGTCACCAATTTCATTTCCTACGTCCCATCTATGGGTTAAATAGAACAAAAGAAGTTCTTAAAAAAATGTGCCTTAAAAAAATTGAGTACCCATCGAGAATGAATAGAACAAAACATCTTTGGCATAATGTTACATAATCTATGCGGTTGCATAAGATTATTGTCAATCCCCTGTATTTCTGAAGGGATGGCCCTTTTCATATCACGGGCGGGACTTTCCATGGAATAGTACAGAAAGCCCGCGAAATACATGAAGTCACGTGGGACCTGGTTGGGTCCTCAGTTTCAGTTTAGACGTCAGGCAAAGAAGATGTGCTGCCTTAACTGGAACTCACTGCATACGCGCACTATGTTAGTCAGATGTTTAGTTACACGAAATGTTTAGTTAGGTAAATAAAAGCTTAAGAAAATAACACAGTTTTGTGGTTGGTGAATGTCTTGGTAACAAGACTGATATAGAAGAAGAAATGAGTTAAGTGCAACCGACCACCTAAGACGAAGTCCAGATATTAGATGAGATGCTAGAAGAACTTAAGATATCAAAGATGCTAGAAGAAGAATAGAAGTAAGTAAAGAAGGGTATACAACAATAAAATAACCCAACAAGGGTTGACATACCATAAAAATCCAACCAACCAACCAACCAACCATTTCCTATGACTATAACTGTTATGCTAAGCACACATCTCCTGCAACAGCAGAATAATTTCACCTGTTGGCCTAATGACCTCAAACCAATAATCTACCAATAATCCTTTGACTCCAACTCACATTACAAATTACCAATGAACAATTCAATTATCTTGCTCTATGCAATTTTTTATGACTAATATTTGTTTTTCCTTCTGTTTTTTTTTTTCTGTTTTTTTTTTTCTTGTTACTCACAGAATGGTATCGGCATATAAACAAATTTAGGCTGCAGTCTTAAAAGCAAAGATTTAAAAAAAAAAAAAATTTATTTCTTAAAGATTGGAATCTTTCCCAAAAGACCAATAAGTCAAACAATGGCCGCCACGGACTTTTATCGGTTTTTCCATTCCTCTCTGGGAATATTTTGTCTTTTTTTTTTTTTTATGAAGACTTAACCCTTTGACTGGCTAATATTTTTGATAAGTGTCAAATTTGATGAACTTGCAATTATTAGTGAACTCCCAATGGTAAAAAAAAAAAAATACAAAACAAAAACCAACAATAAATTTTTTTTCCTCAGAATTTTTGAGACGCAGCTTTTGAATTATTTGGACTGGTCACGTCAAGCCCAAGCAACTATATGATTGTCCCAACCCTATTGCCCTTATGGCAAGCTACACGCCTTTTTTATGTGGTAGAAGGTGGTGGCTGAGGATCTCATCTTCATTGTTATAGACACAACATTTTGGCCGATGTGTCCTCAGGCCTTCTTCAGGTATTTCTTGCTGGACTCGGGAACCTTCTTGGACATGGGAACTTTCTTGTCAGATTTGAGAACCTACTATTCGAATTCAGGAACCTTCATGTCATAATCAAAAGCCTTCATGGAACCTTGAACCAAACACTTTATTCAATCCACTGGATGTAGACTGTTCTTATTCAGTTAACCATGACCAAGTACAAGTGTTATGGCCAGGATTGAACATGCAGCCCAGAGATGATTTTCACTTAGAACTATCACTTAGAAATTTATTTCTTAAAGATTAGAATCCAAAAAGACCAATAAGTCTAACAATGGCCACCACAGACTTTTTTCGTTTTTCCTTTTCTCTTTTGGGAATATTTCTTTTCTTATGAAGATTTAAGGTTAAAATAAAATCATCATCAAATGATAACCTTGAGTTTAAACGTAGTTTCAGAGCTAAATATCCTTACCACTAGTTCAAGGTGATTCAAGCAGCATAATTACCACCAGACTTCTTTCCATAATACTGTGTGACACTTTCAATTATACTGTTAGAATTTCTGGTTAAATCAAACTTGATGGACCTAAATTCTACAATCGTATGTCAACCTGTCGAAAGAAAAAAATACCAAAAATCAGGGAATTAACCGAATTTAATGAATTTTTCAGTGTTGATATATTAATGAATTAAAGATATAATGCCCCGTTATTTTATTTAAAATATTTTACATTTTTTAAGGTCAGTTAACTTTAAACCACATATCTTTGAGGCGTAACACAGATTCTCAAAGATTCTTGATTCAAAGTTAACTGACCTGAAAAATTTTAAAGTTTTTAAATAAAATAACTGGTGCATTATATCTTTTATTCATTAATATATCAACACTGAAAATTTCATTAAATTCGGTTAATTCCCTGATTTCTGTTTTTTTTTCTTTTGGCAGAGTGACATACGATGGTGGAATTTAGGTCCGTTAAGTTCGATTTAACAGAATTTCCTTTGTCTTGCTATAATGAATCTTTTGGCTTTGGGGGAATTCGTATGATGGTCTTCTTCTGCACAGAACTGTAACCCAGCCAGCCCTGTAGATTATGAGTTATCTCCCTTGGGCTGTTTCAATAGAAGGAACTCTTTGGCAAAAGAAGAAGAAAGTTAATTGGCAACAGACTACATATACAATGATCGTCCACCATTAGAGTGACTGCCATTCAACTGCTTTTTGCAGTAGAGAGTGTCTATGCTTAGTATTTTTAACAGCAGCCCTGATGTCCTGGAGGTTGCAATCTATTGATATAACAAGCCCTGCTGGCTGGGGCTTTAGAATACACTGACTGCACCTCTGCAGAAAGGTAAACCCCCCCCCCAATGGGACTACCTGTTGGCCATGTATGGCGACTCATGATACTTAAAGATGGAACCCTGGTGGCTGAACAGTCTATGACATGCAACACTCCACTTTGGCTCTTACTTAGGCTAAATAGGTGGTCAGAGAGGTCCCCTCCAATCAATCGACAGATCACATCAAGCCCTAGCAACTATATGATTGTCCCGACCCTATTGCCCTTATGGCAAGTCACAAGCCTTTTTTTATGTTAGAAGGCGGTGGCTGAGGATCTTATTGTCCGAGGTATGATGTTAAACTATCTGATGGTGAAGTTCCAGTACTGAAGCTCTGGGGAATGTGGAGTACCCCTTCATCATCATTGCTTCCAGGTTTACTCTGACCCAGAGTGGTAGTACCTGTTAGGGTCCCATCTATGGGTTAAATAGAAAAATTTTGTTTAAAACAAATTGAGTATTCATCAAGAATGAATAAAACAAAAACATGAGATGGAGAGGAAACTAGCCTCCACATCAAAGAGAGCCAGAAGAAAGGAAAGAAAACAGCAGCTCCAGCAAGCATCATTGCTTGTATGTAGTCAGTGCACTTAAAAATTGGCCTGCTTTTTTTTTCTTCTTTTGACACTACATCATCGTTCTTAGTGGACAGAAGGGTGCCAACAACAAAAAAATTGGACAGATGGCATAGTGGATATAGGCGTTGAATTAATACAGTTCTAAGTGATTGTTATCTCTAGGCTGCAGATTCAATTCTGGCCAAGAGCGACAGTAACATAGAATAATTAACACAGCTTAACACTTGTACCCAGTCATGGTTAATGGAATGAAAACATTGTCTAACCCCGTAGATTGAACAAAGGGTGAGGTTTGAAGTTCTGTGAAGGCTCCAGAGTTCAAGAGAAACGTTCCAAGTTTGAGGAGAAGGTTCTTGAGTTCAACAAGAAATACCTGAAGAAGGCTGGAGGGCACATCAGTTGAAACATTGTGTAGATAACAATGAAGATGTGGACAATAGACCGGATAATCCAAATAATACAAATTATCAAGCCTCATCTAAAAAATTCAGACAAATAAAAAAAAAATGTCTTCGGCATAAAATAATCCAACATGGGTTGACATAGCATGAAAAAATAAATATAAATATGTATGAACAATTCAATATTTTCCAATTCCATTCAGGTATATTTCAATTGAATTTGTTTTTTTTAAATGGCAGAGAAATGATTATGTACTAGCAGGACCTATGGATATACCACAGTATGATAATCTAATTAAAAATTAATTATAACATTTGATAAGTTTACTTAAGAGCTACTACATATTAGTTCAATATGTGAAAAGTATAATAATCTTGATTTGACTCTCTCTCTCTTAAAAGAAAGGTTTGTAAAATATCTGTATTAATTTGCCGAAAAAACACAACTTGGAAAATATCTAAGTTAGGCCAGAAATTTGCCTGATGCTGGCTCGCTAAAACATAGCCTAAATTAAGGCAGGAGGCCATGATGACATAGGATCAAAATTACCAAAATATATTCCGTAATTCACAATTTCAATATTACAAATAAAACAAACATGTGACTATTTTTTTTCAATTCATTTTAATCTTATGTTGGGCTTTTAAGTGACACAAGACCATTTGGAATGTTTTATTTTAAAAATTGGGAAATAAAATGGGACAAGTAAGAAATCTGTGATTAAATGACATCAGATAATCTGGATTTACATTTTTGCATTGCATCTTGAACAATTTGGACAGCCTCATTTTTAACCAGAGGGTGTTGCAAGATGATAACTGAGGGAACATTTAGGAACAAGCATATTATGATTATGTTAATAAAGGAAAAAAAAAAAGGAATCGCGTTCATTATATGTTGATTGATTTTAATGGTATTCAACCTGTCTGGGTTTATTTCATGCCACGAGGTTAAGGAATCACGTTCATTATATGTTGATTGATTTTAACGGCATATCAACCTGTCTGGGTTTATTTCATGCCAAGAGGTTATTTCACTATTCTATTTTATATTAAGCCTATTATTCTTTTAACTTAATAACTTTTATTGGAAAACTTATGTAAAATTCAAACATTAAATGCATTTTATTTTTCGAACTTATTTATTGTGGTATGTACAGACACAACATTTCAGCCACTTATCTTCTGGTCTTCCTCATGATTGGATGCACAGGGAACCCCTTAAGAAGCTGGAGTATACAGCAGCCAAAACATTGTGTCTATACATACCTTAATAAAGATGAGGACAATAGCTGAAAAATCAAAATTATTAAAATGCATGTAATTACCCAAACCCTTTAGCATATGCAGGATGTGACACAAGGTCAATTTTTAAGTGGAGTAAAGTTGGTTTGAATTCAGAGTTTTACATCTCCCAGACTGGTTGTTTAACCAAGGTTAAAGAGCCCAACTATTTACCCATAGCTGGAGGGAGAATAGTTGTATTCATACCATTTCCAAGGGTATTAGCACTATATGAAATGTTTTAATCCGTTCCCAGCCATCTGCTTATCTTAATCCGTTTTTATGAGTCTATCAACATGTATGTATTTACCCAAAGTAGGTATTAACTCAATCTGCTGTTTGCCATGAGTAGGATGTGACACAAGGTTGTAAGTATGGTGCATCCCGCAAGGGTTGTTTATACATGTTTACCAACCCCTCCCACATAAGCAGGATGCGACACCAGGTCAGTTTTTAAGTCTAACAGGTTTTAATTCAGTGTTTCCTTCTCCTAGACTGGTAGTCATACTAAGGCTAAAGAACCCTGCCCTACTATTTACACATTTCTGGAGAAGAGTAGTTGGATTCATACCTTTCCCAAGAGTATTTCTCTGAATCCTGGTTAAGGCAGCAGTAACATAGAATAATAATTAACGTAGCTTAACACCTGTACCCCAGCTATGGTTAGTGAAACTAAATAGATGGTTAAATTCAAAGTTCCGTGATGGACCCTGATTATGACAAGAAGGTTCCTGAGTTCGAAAAGAAGGTTCCCAAGTCCAAGAAGGTTCCTGAGTCCAAGTAGGTTCCTGAGTCCGATAAGAAATACCTGAAGAAGGCTGGAGGGCACATCGGCTGAAACGTTGTACAGATAACAATGAAGATGAAGATGAGGGACAATAGTCCGAATAATACAAATAATACTTTCCAAGAGTATTAGCACTATGTGAAATGCAAACAGCCTTGTTCAGGATTTGAACTCTGGTGGCCAATCCTGCTTCCTATAACAATAACCATTACGCCACTAGCGATCTCTACAATCTCAATGAACTGATGCAAGTCTTTTTGTTTGATGGGAAGGGATACAGTATCATTTCTCAAACCAACCAAGTGCTCCAATGTTTGTTTTGTCCCTCCACCCCCATACCCCTCTGTAAAATCTCTTCCCTAGAGAGAAATAAAATGGGTTTTATCTTATGTTAGGCCATTTATCGACCAAACTTTATGGCACTTAATAAAAGAAAGAAAGAATAAAGGAAAAAAAAAAAAAAGAACCTGATTACTTTTTCTATCATTCTGATTTACAAACCGTAATTCTGTAATTCCATAATTCTTTAATCTGTGATTCCGTTATCCTGTAATTCCATAATTTGGAGAGATGATATATAAAGTAATACTGAAATATGTTCTTTTCATTCCACACAAATTTGAGAAAAAGCATCTTTTATTGTAAAAAGAAGCACCGTATAAAAAATATAACCAAATGATTTTAATGGCATGTCAACACGTTTAGAGTTATTTATGCCTTGAGGTTAGGGAATCCCATTCATTGTATCTTCATATTTTTGTTATGTTTTTTTTTGTCTAATGCATATCATCCTTGTGGATTATTTTACCAAAGCCATCCTTGTAGAAGAACATTGGTGATACTATTTAACCCATTGCTTGGGAGATGACGGTATTCATACCTTTCCCAAAGGTATTAGTCCGAAAGTGAATGTAATATTGTTACTGAAGTTCATACATTTCTGAAGGTTGTTGGTTGGATTATGACATCAGGTCATTTATATATATATATATTTATGTGTGTGTGTGTATACGTGTGTGGAATTAAACAAAGCACGTCTCCTGTTTAACGATTTTTATTGATGATCTTTTAAAGCTTTCTGGACAACTTTTTTTATATTTGGATGGAATTCGTGGATTAGTCCACAGAAGTTCATATCCCGAGTACTTTCGAAGTGCCATTCATCCGGGGTGATGTGTTCCAGTTTTTTTTTTCTTTTTCAAAGTATATTAATGGATGTGGAGGCTGGAAGTAGGAGAATTGATGATGCACTTTTGAAGTGCCGAAAGTACTCGGGATATAAACTTCGGTGGACTAATCCACGAATTCCATCCAAATATTAAAAAGTTGGCCAGAAAGCTTGAAAAGATCATTATTAAAATCGTTTAAACAGGAGACCTGCCTTTGTTTGATTCACACACACACACACACACACACACACACACACATTAATATATTATATATATATATATATATATTATATATATATATACAGTTTCGGACATATAGTTAATATTTATACATGATATATATATATATAATAAATCGTATAAACTCGTATATATAAAAACCAATGAAATCGTTAAACAGGAGACCAGCCTTTGTTTTAATTCCACACACACACCACATTTTCTTTTATTCATTCTTGATGGGTAGTCAGTTTTTTTAAACACTTTTGTTCTATCTAACCATAAAGGACCCTAAAAAGGTAATACCACTCCGGTCAGAGTGGACCTGGAAGTAATGGTGATGAATTGGGGTACTCCACACTCCCCAGAGTTCCAGAATTGGAACTTCAACATCAGAGTTTAAACTCTTACCATGGCACTAAGACTCTCAGCCACTGCTCTAGCACATATATGATAAAAAGGGTGCGAGCTATAAGGGCAATAGGGTTGGATAATCATTAAAGGGGCTAGAGCTTGACGAGAACCAGTTGATGTTGATTTAGAGAGGGCCTCTCAACCGCCTGTCTAAAATGGAGTGTGCTTGTTTATGGACTGGCTCAGCCACCAGGGTTCCATCTCTTAAGCATCAACAGTCGCCACCCATGTGCCAACGTAGTCCCATTGATGCTTAACTCTTAACATCCTGTGAGGATTTTCTTATGTCCAAGAATCTCCATTCCTATAAGATTTATCAAAAAATGGTTAAAAATGGCCTTTTCATTTAAAGTTACCTGTTATTTCCCTTAAATCAAAACTTCTAAATATGTGAATATTATATAATAATAAATCTATCATTTGGGTGGATTAAGAAAAAAGAATGTGATTCCGCTGGGTGGAATGAGGTGGTATAGGACTTTTTAAAGAAAAGGAAACTTTGCAGAGGTGTAAGACAGCCACCTTCCAACAGGGCCACGAGAATACACTGACTGAAGCTCTTTTTTTAAAAACATGAACTTAGTTTTATCAGAGTTCACATGGAGGCCAATGTTCGCATTGATTTCTCAAGGCTGTGCAGCAGGATTCTGCCTCTGCAGGTGACTTGAAAGAAGAACCAGATCATCTGTGCAGTCAGCATCTGTAATAGTCTGTGTGGGATATCACCTGCTTCTGGCCTTTTATAAAAAAAAAGGCCTTGTAACCTGTACTTATATTGTATTTATGAGATGAGGCTTGATATAAATAATTTTGTTATTTCTGAACAGTTGTCCTCATCTTTATTGTGTATATATATTTACCAACCCCTCCCACACAAGTAGGATGGGGCAACAAGGTCAATTACTTAAGCAGATTTTAACAGGTTTGAATAAGAGTTTCCTTCTCCAAGACTGGTTACCTAACCAGGGTTAAAGAGCCCAGTCTGCCCTACTATTTAACCATAGCTGGAGGGAGAGGTAGTTAGAAGCATACCCATCCAAGGGAATTAGCCACATGGGAACTGCAATCAGCCTCATCCAGTATTTGAACTCATATTGCTGAGTCCATTTCCATGACTCTAAGCCACTACACCAGGGGAAATGAAAAAAAGGAAACATGTTTTTATGTGCTTTGTTGGTATCTCAGTTTAATGTCAAGTATCACTATTTGTTGGTTTTATGATGTAATCATTTTACAAACCAACTTATTCAAAATTACTATAAAAGTATCATTATCAGTATGCCATTATGGCTGGCAGGAGAGAATGCAACAGGTAAAAACTTCTCTGTTAAATTCCTTTAATTTATTAGAAGAAAATTCAGGGAAATAACGATGCTCTCAACTGAGTCATATATATATAAAAGTAAGTAAAGTCGACGGGCGGCCTAAAAGTCGATATCAGCCAGTCAGCGAGGGAGTCCATCCCCTTTTCAATTAGCGCTAGACCAAGGAAGATTGTTTTTTAGCGTCTTGAGGTGGAGCGGCCACACCTACACCAGCTCCTTACTTTTACCCGCACAGAACCCTGTGCTACTCATACGCTGAGTTGGCGGAGCTGGTATCGAACTAGGAACCTTGTGGCTTCTAAGCCGAACGCTCTACCGACTGAGCTAACCCGGACCGCATATAATATATATATATTATATATATATATATATAATATATCTATCTTAAAGATTCTTTTTAACAATATGCAAAACTAGCAAAATAACAAGACTGAGAAAAAACATGTTTTTTTTATTATCAGAAAAATGCTTGTTTGTTAAATCCTTGATATGGAAGGCCAAAACAGGAAACTTTTCACCCCCTGAGCAATAGTGGTTCTCATGATGTTCAGCTTAGTTTGTTTCTATTTATTGATTATTTTTAATCGTTAACAAGAGGAAACAAAGCTAGAGCTGACATTCAGGAGAACCAACTATTGCTAGGGGGGTGAAAGTTTTCCTGTTGGCCTTCCATATCAAGGATTAACAAAACAAGCAATTTTTCTGATAAAAAAAAAACATTGTTCTTCTCATCTTGTTATTTGCTAATTTGCATAATTGTTTAAAAGAAATCTTTTAAGATAGATATATATATATATATATATATATATATATATATATATATATATGCGGTCCGGTTAGCTCAGTCGGTATAAGAGCGTTCGGCTAGAAGCCACAAGGTTCCTAGTTCGATACAGTCTCCGCCAACTCAGCGTCATGGTAGAACAGGGTTTCTGTGCGGTTAAGTAAGGAGCTGGTGGTAGGGTGTGGCGCCTCCACCTCAGACCGCTTTAAAAAACACATCTCCTGTGGTTCTAGCGCTATTGAAAAGGGATGGACTCCCTCCGCTGACTGGCTGATATCGACTTTAGGGCCGCCCGTCGACTTTACTTACTTTTATATAATATATGACTCAGTTTGAGAGCATCGTTTATTTCCTGAATTTTCTTCTAATGAAATTAAAGGAATTTTAACAGAGAAGTTTTTTACCTGTCTGCATTTCTCTCCTGCCAGCCATAATGGGCAACTGATAATGATACTTTTATTAGTTAATTTTTTGATAAGTTGGTTTTGTAAATGATTACATCATAGAACACAACAAAATAATGACTTGACATTAAACTGAGATCACAAAAGACAGTAAGAAAAATGTTCTTTTTTCATTCCTTGGGTTGTAGTGGCTAGAGTTCATGGGAAATGGACTCAGCAATATTGAGTTCAAATTACTGGATGAGGCTGATTGCAGTTCCCATGTGGCTAATTCCCTTGGATGGGTATGCTTCTAACTACCTCTCCCTCCAGCTATGGTTAAATTAGTAGGGGCAGACTGGGCTCTTTAACCCTGGTTAGGTACCAGTCTTGGAGAAGGAAACTTCTTATTCAAACCTGTTAAAAATCTGCTTAAGTAATGACCTTGTGCCCCATCGCTACTTGTGTGGAGGGGTTGGTAAATATATATACACAATAAAGATGAGGACAACTGTCAGAAATAACAAAATTATTTATATCAAGCCTCATCTCATAAATACATATAAATACAGGTTACAAGGGCCTTTTTTTTTTATAAAAGCAAGAAGCAGGTGATATCCCACAACAGCTATTACAGATGCTGACTGCACCAGATGATCTGGTTCTTCTTTCAAGTACACCTGCAGAGGCAGAATCCTGCTGCACAGCCTTGAGAAATTCAATGCGGAACATTGGCCTCCATGTGAACTCTGATAAACTAAGTTCATGTTTTAAAAAAGAGCTTCAGTTCAGTGATTCTCGTGGCCTGTTGGAAGGTCTGCTGTCTTACACCTCTGCAAAGTTTCTGTTTTCTTTAAAAAGTCCTATACCACCTCATTCACCCAGCCGGAAATCACATTCTTTTTCTTAATCCACCAAATGATAGCATTTATTATTATATATATTCAACATATTTAAGAAGTTTTTATTTAGGGAAATAACAGGTAACTTTAAATGAAAAAAGGCCATTTTTAACCATTTTTTTGAATAATACTATATTTAGGAATGGAGTTTCTGGACATTAGAAAATCCTCAACAGGATGTTAAGAGTTAAGCATCAATGGGACTACCAGTTGGCCATGGGTGGCGACTGTTGATGCTTAGAGATGGAACCCTGGTGGCTGAGCAGTCCATAACAAGCAACACTCCATTTTAGACAGGCGGTTGGAGAGGCCCTCTCTAATCAATCAACTGGTCTCGTCAAGCTCTAGCCCCTTTTATGATTATCCCAAACCCTATGCCCTTATAAGCTCCAACCCTTTTATCATATATGTGCTAGAGCAGTGGCTGAGAGTCTTTAGTGTCCAGGGTAAGAGTTTAAACTCGATGTTGAAGTTCAATTCTGGAACTCTGGGAGTTGTGGAGTACCCCATTCATCACCATTACTTCCAGGTCCACTCTGACCCGGAGTGGTATTACCTTTTAGGGTCCCCTTTATGGGTTAGATAGAACAAAAGTGTTTAAAAAAAAACTTGACTACCCATCAAGAATGAATAAAAGAAAAAATGTGTGTGTGTGTGGAATAAACAAAAAGGCTGGTCTCCTGTTTAACGATTTCATTGGTTTATATATACGAGTTTATACGATTTATTATATATATATATACATGTATAAATATTAACTAATTATGTCCGGAAACTGTATATATATATATATATATATATATATATATATATATATATATATGTGTGTTGTGTGTGTGTGTGTGTGTGTGTGTGGAATCAAACAAAAGGGCAGGTCTCCTGTTTAACGATTTTAAATTAATGATCTTTCAAGCTTTCTTGGCCAACTTTTTAATATTTGGATGGAATTTCGTGGATTAGTCCACCGAAGTTTATATCCGAGTACTTTCGGCACTTCAAAGTGCCATCATCAATTCTCCTACTTCCAGCCTCCACATCCATTAATATACTTTGAAAAAAGAAAAAAAAAACTGGAACACATCACCCGGATGATGGCACTTCGAAAGTACTCGCGGATATGAACTTCTGTGGACTAATCACGAAATTCCATCCAAATATAAAAAAGTTGTCCAGAAGCTTAAAAGATCATTCAATAAAATCGTTAAAACAGGAGACGTGCCTTTGTTTAATTCACACACGTATACACACACACACACATAATATATATATATAAATGAACCTGGATGTCATAAAATCCAACAACAACCTTCAAAATGTATGAACTTCAGTAACAATATTACATCACTTTCGGACTAATACCTTTGGGAAAGGTATGAATACCGTCATCTCCCCAGCAATGGGTTAAATAGTATCACCAATGTTCTTCTACAAGGATGGCTTGGTATCAAAATAATCCACAAAGGATGATATGCCATTAGACAAAAAAAAACATAACAAAATATGAAGATACATGAATGGATTCCCTAAACCTCAAGGCATAAATAACTCTAAACGTGTTGACATGCCATTAAATCATTTGGTTATATTTTTTATACGGTGCTTCTTTTTACAATAAAGATGCTTTTCTCAAATTTGTGTGGAATGAAAGAACATATTTCAGTATTACCTTTATATATCATCTCTCCAAATTATGGAATTACAGGATAACGGAATCACAGATTAAGAATTATGGAATTACAGAATACGGTTTGTAAATCAGAATGATAGAAAAAAGTAATCAGGTTCTTTTTTTTTTTTTCCTTTATTTCTTTTCTTTCTTTTATTAAGTGCCATAAAGTTTGGTCGATAAAGGCCCTAACATAAGATAAAACCATTTTTATTTCTCTCTAGGGAAGAGATTTTACAGAGGGGTATGGGGGTGAGGGACAAAACAAACATGGGAGCACTGGTTGGTTTAGAAATGATACTGTATCCCTTCCCATCAAACAAAAAGACTTGCATCAGTTTCATCTGAGATTGTAGAGATCGCTAGTGGCGTAATGGTTATTGTTATAGGAAGCAGATGCCCCACCAGAGTTCAAATCCTGAACAAGGCTGTTTGCATTTCACATAGTGCTAATACTCTTGGAAAAGTATTATTGTATTATTCGGACTATGTCCTCATCTTCATCTCCATTGTTATCTGCTACAACGTTTCAGCCGATGTGCCCTCCAGCCTTCTTCAGGTATTTCTTATCGACTCGGAAACCTACTTGGGACTCAGGAACCTTCTGGACTTGGAACCTTCTTTTCGAACTCAGGAACCTTCTTGTCATAATCAGGGTCCATCACGGAACTTTGAAATTTAACCATCTTATTTAGTTCACTAACCATAGCTGGGGTACAGAGGTGTAAGCTACGTTAATTATTATTCTATGTTACTGCTGCCCTTAACCAGGGATTCAGAGAAATACTCTTGGGAAAGTATGAATCCAACTACTCTTCCTCCAGAAATGTGTAAATAGTAGGGCAGGCGTCTTTAGCCTTAGTATACTACCAGTCTAGGGAAGGAAAACACATGAATTAAAACCTGTTAGACTTAAAAAACTGACCTGGTGTCGCATCCTGCTTATGTGTGGGAGGGGTTGGTAAACATGTATTAAACAACCCTTGCGGGATGCACCATACTTACAACCTTGTGTCACATCCTACTCATGGCAAACAGCAGATTGAGTTAATACCTACTTTGGGTAAATACATACATGTTGATAGACTCATAAAAACGGATTAAGATAAGCAGATGGCTGGGAACGGATTAAAACATTTCAATAGTGCTAATACCCTTGGAAATGGTATGAATCAAACTATTCTCCCTCCAGCTATGGGTAAATAGTTGGGCTCTTTAACCTTGGTTAAACAACCAGTCTGGGAGATGTAAAACTCTGAATTCAAACCAACTTTACTCCACTTAAAAATTGACCTTGTGTCACATCCTGCATATGCTAAAGGGTTTGGGTAATTACATGCATTTAAATAATTTTGATTTTTCAGACTATTGTCCTCATCTTTATTAAGGTATGTATAGACACAATGTTTTGGCTGCTGTATACTCCAGCCTTCTTAAGGGGTTCCCTGTGCATCCAATCATGAGGAAGACCAGAAGATAAGTGGCTGAAATGTTGTGTCTGTACATACCACAATAAATAAGTTCGAAAAATAAAATGCATTTAATGTTTGAATTTTTACATAAGTTTTCCAATAAAAGTTATTAAGTTTAAAAAAAGAATAATAGGCTTAATATAAAATAGAATAGTGAAAATAACCTCTTGGCATGAAATAAACCCAGACAGTTGATATGCCGTTAAAATCAATCAACATATAATGAACGTGATCCTTAACCTCGTGGCATGAAATAAACCCAGACAGGTTGATATACCATTAAAATCAATCAACATATAATGAACGCGATTCCTTTTTTTTTTTCCTTTATTAACATAATCATAATATGCTTGTTCCTAAATGTTCCCTCAGTTATCATCTTGCAAACCCCTCTGGTTAAAAATGAGGCTGTCCAAATTGTTCAAGATGCAATGCAAAAAATGTAAATCCAGATTATCTGATGTCATTTAATCACAGATTTCTTACTTGTCCCATTTTATTTCACCCAATTTTTAAAATAAAAACATTCCAAATGGTCTTGTGTCACTTAAAAGCCCAACATAAGATTAAAAATGAATTGAAAAAAAATAGTCACATGTTTGTTTTATTTGTAATATTGAAATTGTGAATTACGGAATATATTTTGGTAATTTTGATCCTATGTCATCATGGCCTCCTGCCTTAATTTAGGCTATGTTTTAGCGAGCCAGCATCAGGCAAATTTCTGGCCTAACTTAGATATTTTCCAAGTTGTGTTTTTTCGGCAAATTAATACAGATATTTTACAAACCCTTTCTTTTAAGAGAGAGAGAGTCAAATCAAGATTATTATACTTTTCACATATTGAACTAATATGTAGTAGCTCTTAAGTAAACTTATCAAATGTTATAATTAATATTTTTAATTAGATTATCATACTGTGTATATCCATAGTCCTGCTAGTACATAATCATTTCTCTGCCATTTAAAAAAACAAATTCAATTGAAATATACCTGAATGGAATTGGAAAATATTTGAATTGTTCATACATATTTATATTTATTTTTTCATGCTATGTCAACCCATGTTGGATTATTTTATGCCGAAGACATTTTTTTTTTATTTGTCTGAATTTTTTAGATGAGGCTTGATAATTTGTATTATTTGGATTATCCGGTCTATTGTCCACATCTTCATTGTTATCTACACAATGTTTCAACTGATGTGCCCTCCAGCCTTCTTCAGGTATTTCTTGTTGAACTCAAGAACCTTCTCCTCAAACTTGGGAACGTTCTCTTTGAACTCTGGAGCCTTCACAGAACTTCAAACCTCACCCTTTGTTCAATCTACGGGGTTAGACAATGTTTTCATTCCATTAACCATGACTGGGTACAAGTGTTAAGCTGTGTTAATTATTCTATGTTACTGTCGCTCTTGGCCAGAATTGAATCTGCAGCCTAGAGATAACAATCACTTAGAACTGTATTAATTCAACGCCTATATCCACTATGCCATCTGTCCAATTTTTTTGTTGTTGGCACCCTTCTGTCCACTAAGAACGATGATGTAGTGTCCAAAAGAAGAAAAAAAAAGCAGGCCAATTTTTAAGTGCACTGACTACATACAAGCAATGATGCTTGCTGGAGCTGCTGTTTTCTTTCCTTTCTTCTGGCTCTCTTTGATGTGGAGGCTAGTTTCCTCTCCCATCTCATGTTTTTGTTTTATTCATTCTTGATGAATACTCAATTTGTTTTAAACAAAATTTTTCTATTTAACCCATAGATGGGACCCTAACAGGTACTACCACTCTGGGTCAGAGTAAACCTGGAAGCAATGATGATGAAGGGGTACTCCACATTCCCCAGAGCTTCAGTACTGGAACTTCACCATCAGATAGTTTAACATCATACCTCGGACAATAAGATCCTCAGCCACCGCCTTCTAACATAAAAAAAGGCTTGTGACTTGCCATAAGGGCAATAGGGTCGGACAATCATATAGTTGCTAGGGCTTGATGTGATCTGTCGATTGATTGGAGGGGACCTCTCTGACCACCTATTTAGCCTAAGTAAGAGCCAAAGTGGAGTGTTGCATGTCATAGACTGTTCAGCCACCAGGGTTCCATCTTTAAGTATCATGAGTCGCCATACATGGCCAACAGGTAGTCCCATTGGGGGGGGGTTTTACCTTTCTGCAGAGGTGCAGTCAGTGTATTCTAAAGCCCCAGCCAGCAGGGCTTGTTATATCAATAGATTGCAACCTCCAGGACATCAGGGCTGCTGTTAAAAATACTAAGCATAGACACTCTCTACTGCAAAAAGCAGTTGAATGGCAGTCACTCTAATGGTGGACGATCATTGTATATGTAGTCTGTTGCCAATTAACTTTCTTCTTCTTTGCCAAAGAGTTCCTTCTATTGAAACAGCCCAAGGGAGATAACTCATAATCTACAGGGCTGGCTGGGTTACAGTTCTGTGCAGAAGAAGACCATCATACGAATTCCCCCAAAGCCAAAAGATTCATTATAGCAAGACAAAGGAAATTCTGTTAAATCGAACTTAACGGACCTAAATTCCACCATCGTATGTCACTCTGCCAAAAGAAAAAAAAAACAGAAATCAGGGAATTAACCGAATTTAATGAAATTTTCAGTGTTGATATATTAATGAATAAAAGATATAATGCACCAGTTATTTTATTTAAAAACTTTAAAATTTTTTCAGGTCAGTTAACTTTGAATCAAGAATCTTTGAGAATCTGTGTTACGCCTCAAAGATATGTGGTTTAAAGTTAACTGACCTTAAAAAATGTAAAATATTTTTAAATAAAATAACGGGGCATTATATCTTTAATTCATTAATTATATCAACACTGAAAAATTCATTAAATTCGGTTAATTCCCTGATTTTTGGTATTTTTTTCTTTCGACAGGTTGACATACGATTGTAGAATTTAGGTCCATCAAGTTCGATTTAACCAGAAATTCTAACAGTATAATTGAAAGTGTCACACAGTATTATGGAAAGAAGTCTGGTGGTAATTATGCTGCTTGAATCACCTTGAACTAGTGGTAAGGATATTTTAGCTCTGAAACTACGTTTAAACTCAAGGTTATCATTTGATGATGATTTTATTTTAACCTTAAATCTTCATAAGAAAAGAAATATTCCAAAAGAGAAAAGGAAAAACGAAAAAAGTCTGTGGTGGCCATTGTTAGACTTATTGGTCTTTTTGGATTCTAATCTTTAAGAAATAAATTTCTAAGTGATAGTTCTAAGTGAAAATCATCTCTGGGCTGCATGTTTCAATCCTGGCCATAACACTTGTACTTGGTCATGGTTAACTGAATAAGAACAGTCTACATCCAGTGGATTGAATAAAGTGTTTGGTTCAAGGTTCCATGAAGGCTTTTGATTATGACATGAAGGTTCCTGAATTCGAATAGTAGGTTCTCAAATCTGACAAGAAAGTTCCCATGTCCAAGAAGTTCCGAGTCCAGCAAGAAATACCTGAAGAAGGCCTGAGGACACATCGGCCAAAATGTTGTGTCTATAACAATGAAGATGAGATCCTCAGCCACCACCTTCTACCACATAAAAAGGCGTGTAGCTTGCCATAAGGGCAATAGGGTTGGGACAATCATATAGTTGCTTGGGCTTGACGTGACCAGTCCAAATAATTCAAAAGCTGCGTCTCAAAAATTCTGAGGAAAAAAAATTTATTGTTGTTTTTGTTTTATTTTTTTTTTTTTACCATTGGGAGTTCACTAATAATTGCAAGTTCATCAAATTTGACACTTATCAAAAATATTAGCCAGTCAAAGGTTAAGTCTTCATAAAAAAAAAAAAAAGACAACAAATATTCCCAGAGAGGAATGGAAAACCGATAAAAGTCCGTGGCGGCCATTGTTTGACTTATTGGTCTTTTGGGAAAGATTCCAATCTTTAAGAAATAAATTTTTTTTTTTAAATCTTTGCTTTTAAGACTGCAGCCTAAATTTGTTTATATGCCGATACCATTCTGTGAGTAACAAGAAAAAAAACAGAAAAAAAAAAAACAGAAGGAAAAACAAATATTAGTCATAAAAAATTGCATAGAGCAAGATAATTGAATTGTTCATTGGTAATTTGTAATGTGAGTTGGAGTCAAAGGATTATTGGTAGATTATTGGTTTGAGGTCATTAGGCCAACAGGTGAAATTATTCTGCTGTTGCAGGAGATGTGTGCTTAGCATAACAGTTATAGTCATAGAAATGGTTGGTTGGTTGGTTGGTTGGATTTTATGGTATGTCAACCCTTGTTGGGTTATTTTATTGTTGTATACCCTTCTTTACTTACTTCTATTCTTCTTCTAGCATCTTTGATATCTTAAGTTCTTCTAGCATCTCATCTAATATCTGGACTTCGTCTTAGGTGGTCGGTTGCACTTAACTCATTTCTTCTTCTATATCAGTCTTGTTACCAAGACATTCACCAACCACAAAACTGTGTTATTTTCTTAAGCTTTTATTTACCTAACTAAACATTTCGTGTAACTAAACATCTGACTAACATAGTGCGCGTATGCAGTGAGTTCCAGTTAAGGCAGCACATCTTCTTTGCCTGACGTCTAAACTGAAACTGAGGACCCAACCAGGTCCCACGTGACTTCATGTATTTCGCGGGCTTTCTGTACTATTCCATGGAAAGTCCCGCCCGTGATATGAAAAGGGCCATCCCTTCAGAAATACAGGGGATTGACAATAATCTTATGCAACCGCATAGATTATGTAACATTATGCCAAAGATGTTTTGTTCTATTCATTCTCGATGGGTACTCAATTTTTTTAAGGCACATTTTTTAAGAACTTCCTTTTGTTCTATTTAACCCATAGATGGGACGTAGGAAATGAAATTGGTGACCCGAGTTCAAATCATGGACAAGATGTTTTAACCAAACTGTATTTTTATATCTTCATCCTCAAAATATTTCTTATTTTAAAAATATGATACTAAGTTTAGGAGGCACACTTAGTGTAATGGTTATCATTGTAAGAAATGAAATTGTGACCCAAGTTCAAATCATGGACAAGATGTTTTAACCAAACTGTATTTTTATATCTTCATCCTCAAAATATTTCTTATTTTAAAAATATGATACTAAGTTTAGGAGGCACACTTAGTGTAATGGTTATCATTGTAAGAAATGAAATTGGTGACCCGAGTTCAAATCATGGACAAGATGTTTTAACCAAACTGTATTTTTATATCTTCATCCTCAAAATCTTTCTTATTTTAAAAATATGATACTAAGTTTAGGAGGCACACTTAGTGTAATGGTTATCATTGTAAGAAATGAAATTGGTGACCCGAGTTCAAATCCTGGACAAGATGTTTTAACCAAACTGTATTTTTATATCTTCATCCTCAAAATCTTTCTTATTTAAAAATATGATACTAAGTTTAGGAGGCACATTTAGTGTAATGGTTATCATTGTAAGAAATGAAATTGGTGACCCGAGTTCAAATCATGGACAAGATGTTTTAACCAAACTGTATTTTATATCTTCATCCTCAAAATCTTTCTTATTTTAAAAATATGATACTAAGTTTAGGAGGCACATTTAGTGTAATGGTTATCATTGTAAGAAATGAAATTGGTGACCCGAGTTTAAATCCTGGACAAGATGTTTTAACCAAACTGTATTTTTATATCTTCATCCTCAAAATCTGTCTTATTAGGAGGCACATTTAGTGTAATGGTTATCATTGTAAGAAATGGAATTGGTGACCCAAGTTCAAATCCTGGACAATATGTTTAAAACAAATTGCATCTTTTAGTCTCCATCCTAATTGTGACTGAATTATCAAATAACATCATTAAAATCAGTAAGATAAGTTAACATAATTTATTACCTTTTGGTAAAATAGACTCCAACAGGCAGCTCTTCAACAACAGTAATTAAAATCTTTGTAACAAGACTAGCTACTGCCCGACTAATACCCTCATGTAATCTGTATCATTTATCTGCTTCATTGTACGAGTTCAACTTCTTGTAGGGGAAATATCTTTGCTTACAACAATCCTCAAAATCTTTCTTATTTTAGAAATATATTGCTAAGTTTAGAGGCACACTTTGTGTAATGGTTATCATTGTAAGAAATGGAATTGACGACCTGAGTTCAAATCCTGAACAAAGTTGATGGCATTTCACTTTTTACTAATCCCCTTTGTAAAAAGCATGAATTCATCTCTTCTCCCCCTATCTATAGGTAAATAGTAGGACAGGCTTGGTCTTTTAGCCTTTGAAATGCAATGAGCGTAGAAGAAAGAAAACTCTGAATTCAAACCAGCTGTACTCTGCTGAAAAATTGACCTTGTGTCACATCCTGCCCATGAGAGAAGGATTGGTTAAATATATACATTAGGAACAGTGCAGTAAAATAGGGAGCTGACAATAAGTGTGGCACTCCACTTCAGCACTTTTTTTTTAAGGCAACTAATCTAGGAGAAAAACTTTGAATTCAAAACCAGCTGTAAGTAAAAGTAAAGTCATCGGGGCGGCCTAAAGTCGGTATCAGCCAGTCAGCGTGGAGTCTATCCCCTTTTCAAATAGGCGCTAAGACCAAGGAGATTGTTTTTGCGTCTGAGGTGGAGCGCCACACCTTACCATCAGCTCCTTACTTTACCGTACAGATCCCTGTGCTACTCATACGCTGAGTTGGCGAGGGCGGGTATCGAACTAGGAACCTTGTGGTTTTAGCCGAACGCTCTACCGACTGAGCTAACCCGGCCCCTTAAATTGACCTTATGTCACATCCTGCTTATGGTGGAGGAGGTGGGTTAATACATACATATGTTTTAACTAAACTATTATTTTGGAGGGGTCAACACAATTTATTTCCCTGGATATTATTTACACACTTTCTACTTGTCACTTGCCACTGAAGTCAGACTATCTGATGGTGAAGTTCCAATTCTAGTGCTCTGGGGAATGTGGAGTACCCTTTCATCACCATTACTCCCAAGTCCATTCTGACCCAGAGTGGTTACCTTTTATGTTCCCATCTATGGGTTAAATAGAAAAACATGAGTTTAAAAAAATGTTTAGAAAAAAAAAAATTGAGTCTTATAAAAAATTGCGTACCCATCAAGAATGAATAAAACAAAAACACATCTTCAGCATAAAATGACCCAACCAGCGTTGATATGCCTTAAAAACCAACCAACCAAACAACCTTGTAGCCTCTGACTAAATAGATTGCTTAATTTTCACACTGTAAGGGTTCATATAGCTATCTTCCTTTTTATATATTACATATATACCCATTTACCTTTTCACTATAAAAGCAGAATGTACAAGCACTTAAGTCAATAAAATTTTGAAAATGCTTCAGCCAATGATGAGGCGAAATATCAATTGAATTTAATTTTTTTGTGTTGTTATATCCACATTTTCCTCTATCTTCAACCCCATTTTGTTGGATTTATTCAATCCTTCACTCCTCCTATATATATATATATATATATATATATATATATGAGGAGTGACGGTTTGAATAAATCCTATATATATATATATATATATATATATATATTATAAATATTTATAATATGCCAGGACTACGTACTCCGAACATCATTAGATACCATAAAAGAAAAAGGTTTCACACTAAAAAGGGCAAGAAGCAGGGGATATCCCACACAAACAATCACAGATGCGGACTATGCTGATGACCTTGCATTTCTTGCAGATACACCGGCTACATAGCTTAGAGGAGGCAGCAAAGAATATAGGCCTCTATGTGAACTCCAGTAAAACAGAGTTCATGAGTTTCAAAAATAAAGAAAAGATCTCCACACTCAACGGCAAGCCTCTTAAGCCAGTAGAACAATTCACGTACCTAGGTGGTAATATCTCCTCCACAGAGAGCGATGTTAATACACGGATAGCAAAGGCATGGTCAGCCACAAATAGTTTATCAGTCATATAGAGGTTCGATCTCCCTGGCAAACTGAAGCGACAGTTCTTCCAGGCTGTGTCGGTGCTGCTGTATGGCTGCACCACCTGGACCCTAACAAAGCGTCTTGAGAATAAGCTGGATGGGAGCTGCACAAGAATGCTGCGTGCAGTCTTGAATAAGTTGTGGAAACAGCACCCCACAAGGAAACAGCTGTACGGTCACCTGCCCCCCATCTCACAAACTATCCGAGTGAGATGGACAAGGCATGCGGGACACTGCTGGAGAAGCAAGGATGAACTCATAAACGACGTTCTCCTGTGGAAGCCAACACATGGACATGCAAGTGTGGGGCGCCCAGCAAGGACCTACATTGACCAGTTATGTGAAGATGCTGGCTGCTCCACAGAGGAGCTTCCAGGTGTAATGAATTGTCATGGATACCCATGCTGCATGTGCGACATGATGATGATGATGATATATATATATGTATATATATATGTATATATATATATATATATATATATGCACATTTGACTGAACTTGGTCTTTCTTCATCAGACAAGAGGAAATACATAAAAAAGATCCGCGATAAGAATCTAACCGTCAGCATGGATATGGTAATCCCACAGAGTGACAACAATCCAACAAAGTTTGGTGGTATCTTGGGTGCTCTGGTTTAGTAGCAACAATTCTTCGCCCCTAAAACCATGCTGAACCCAGATAAAGTATTTGTTGGATGCAATGCAACTGTTTAAAACAGCAGTCATTGTATGAACTTATTACTTCTGTGTGTCTGTATACTATATTTTTGCTAAAAATGAAATTTACCCCAAAAAGTACATGCTAATTTAAGAAACTAAACCAACCCTTGGGGAATTATTCTGTCTATCTGCTCAATCTTGATGTCAAAGGCATTAGACATACTGCATTTTTTTCCTATTCATGACATGAGAGAATTTTGAACAAATATTTTCTGAAAAAATTATTTTATCCTCTAAAAAAAATATCCGATATTTGGAAAATAGCCAGTCATTTAGAATATCTCAAGAACTGGTTATAACATAGCAACCAATCAGAAGGGACCTTACTGCTCAACACCTTCCTATGGAGTTACTCACATGGTAGGGAGACACCACAGTTGGGTCTGTGCAGTGGTAGAATGGTATCAAAGCGACTAGAAATGACCATTTTGATGACCTCCAAGACAGTTTGAAGATTAAATTGTCAAGAGATTCAGGTTAACATGGAAAAGAAGGGCAAAATCAAGAACTAAATTAAAATACATTGTGGCCAATCATCAGACAGCTTGGCTATAAGAAAAAAGAGAAAAATAATTTTGGAAACATTACTTTCTGTTACTCTTTATCTCTGTTGTTATATATATATATATATATGTAATGGTAGGTTCTTCAAGGCAATCGGAACTTTTCGCAACAATCATGTGGTTACCAGTCGACAGAAATACTTACATCGTAATAAACCACATACAAGGCTAAACAAAACATAACTTACATAGTTTTTTGTTTTTTTTAAATGTTGTGACCGCATTTTTAGAACTTCTTCTCTATCATCCATACAGCAAAATGCGGTAACTCCGAATAAAATATTTTTAAAAAGCCAACAAAATTATTCATATGTAATGAAGCGACCAGGCAGTGGTGATTTTATCATTACTTTTAAGGAAGTTTCTTTGTCTGTTTTGTTTTACGGCATATCAACCTCGGTGGGTCATTTAATGCCGACACAGTTTTTGAAATAAATTGATAGGTACTCAATTTTTTTAAAACACATTTTACTTACGTTGAGTTTGGAAAATGTGTAGAAAAGGTTTGTTACT
Organism: Doryteuthis pealeii; assembly: GCA_023376005.1. Taxonomy (NCBI): domain Eukaryota; kingdom Metazoa; phylum Mollusca; class Cephalopoda; order Myopsida; family Loliginidae; genus Doryteuthis; species Doryteuthis pealeii. The sequence goes on along the minus strand of JALAJA010000452.1, from coordinate 16,038 downwards.
GTTCGTTGATTAGCGTTATTATACTAATGGTATATCAATTCGATGTATGAAAATAATCTAATAGTATATCAATGACAAATGAGGTTTTCTTTGAAATGCGAAATTTTGGAAATTTGAACATTTTTATATCTAGTAACAAAAAACAAAAAAATTTTAGAATCCTCCATAAATTTTCATTTGGATTTGCATCTGGTCTATTTGCAGGTAAAAAAAAAAAAAAAGAACAGGTATCCTCTTTTCCCCGAGCTATTCTTTTTGTAGATCTCATTGTGTGTGGTGGAGCAAGGTCATATTGGAAGATAGCACCTATGCAAATAACTATGATTTCTAGCGTTTATATGGCAAAATATGAAGTGCAATTCAGTTTACTATTTATAACATATTATTCATAATATTTATTATAATATTTATTATTATTTATTATATTATATTTATTATAATATTATATTATTATATTATCAAATAATACTATATTATTATATTATATTATTATTATTATTATATTTATTTTATTATGATATTATATTATTATATTATATTAAATAATATTATATTATTATTATTATATTTATTATTATTATTATATTTATATTTATTATAATATTATATTATTATATTATATCAAATAATACTATATTATTATTATTATATTTATTATTATTTATTATTTATATTTATTATAATATTATATTTATATTATTATATTATATTAAATAATATTATATTATTATTATCATATTATTATTATTTATTATATTATATTTATTATAATATTTATTATTATTATTATTGCTTATTTATTATGTACTCCTTTTGAGTTTTCACATCAGAGTTAGCTGATGGTCTTTCACTGGAGTCTGAGTGACAGCAAGTCTCCTCGGGTATTATGATATTTATTATTGTCATATTTATTATTTATAACATATGAAGTGCAATTCAGTTTATTATTTATAACCTTATACAAGGTTGAGGATTAATTGTTCAGCATGAATTGTTGGTAAAGTAAGTTCCTTGATCCTGGTGTACTATGTACATTACCCTAACAATGCACTTGTTTCTTGTTTATATCTTAAGCAGGGTTTTTTTTTGTTTTTGTTTTTGTTCTTTTTTGCAAATGGTTGGTTGCATCACCCAGATTTTTCAGCCTCCCATCCCTGCAGTCCAGATTTGGCTCCCTGCCACTCCTGGCTCTCCCAAAAGCTAAAATTTTCATTGAAAAACTCAACACAAAATTTATATGAGATTAATGAGAGTATAACAAGACAGCTGATGGTGATCCCAAAAGAGAGTGTAGGTGGTGATGGCTGAGGATCTTATTGTCCTGGGTATGATGTTAAACTCTAAGTTCCAGTTCTGGAGCTCTGAGGAAAGTGGAGTATCCTTTCATCAACACACTCCCAGGTCCATTCTGACTCAGTGGTGGTACCTGTTAGGGCCTCATGGGTTAAATAGAAAAAATCAGTTTAAAAAAATGTGTTTTAAAAAATGTGTTTTAAAAAAATGAGTTAAAAAAAGACTAAATACCCATGAAGAATGAATAAAACAATATGTATTTGGCATAGAATACCCAACAAGGGTTGACATGCTGTAAAATCCAACCAACCAACTTAGTCTTTTTAAGCCATTTGATGTGACATCTCCTCTGGGGGAAAGGACATCTTGCCAATGTTGGATTTGCTGTTTGGAGCTTTGCCCTTTTTGAATTTAATACTGAAGTGGATTGTGTAATCTTTATTGACTTGAGACTTGATACCAATCATTTGTGAGTTAACTGGAAATAAATCCTTTTAACAAATTTATTCTCTGTATTACCATCTCACATCATATTATTATCACTAAAAGAATATGCACCCTCCACCAGGCATAAGTACTCAAGTTTTAATGTAATGAAATATATTAAACTAGAAGTGGCTACCCGGCGGCATCTGGGTAGAGGGGGGATTTTTTTTAAGTTAGTCTCGCAGATCTATTATTACTCATCGCGAGTGAGATCCTTGCTGGTTGCCCCATAAAAATCCCCATGGAAATATATAAAAATATAGTAAGAAATTTCAATTCAATGATTTACAATTTAAAAAAAAAAGAAGATATAAATGATGTAATTAATTCAATCAATCAATATATATTTCAAAAGCAAAAAAAAAAAAAAACATGCAAAAAAAAAAAAAGATAAACAAAATAACATGCAAATGACTTTCCCTCCTGTTATTTTTCAAATTTGAATTTTTCGAATATCTTCCTAGATATAATCAAATCATTATTTTTGCTCAAAAAAGTCCTGGTGATATTTAATATGTATATATATCTACTTTGCCATTAATTGTTTTATTTTGAAGTTTCCTCTGGACATACAGATCACACAACTGCCCTTTGTATATGGATAGATTAGAAAGACTAACAAAATTAAATAAGAGCACATATAAAAAAAATTTCACTTATTTTAATTATACTTTAATTGGTCTTATATAAATCATTCATAGAATTGATTTTAATACATTGGAGAATAAAACAATAGTAATAGACATCAATAACACCAAATAATTATTTATTAAATCCGGTTTTGTTAAAATTTGTATGCAAATTAACCACTCCATATATTAAGTAAACATTATTTCTAAGTGATGTATAAGACACATTGCAGGATTTTAAACACACTAATAACATGGGCTGTTTTGATGCAAATCTTAGATTTACAAAAGAGACATCGTTAATGAATAAGATTTAACATATGTGTTAATGATTTTGACTATAGATTAAATACTGTTATAGGTGATACACCCTATAAGACCAATGGAATGTGCCGACGGGTTACTATAAGTAACAGGGATAATTGTGGCTTGGGAGTAAGCCAATGCGAGTAAGCCAATAACTCTATTTGTCGGACGTAATTTCCACTTATCTGTATTGTATTTGTCTACTTTCTGTTAATACATTTTCCTACATTTGTTACTGTCGTTTTGTTCTTATTTGACCCCTTAAAACCTCACAACAAATACTCATTAATAAACTTTTGCATTTCCTGAAGTATTGTGATGCAAGCAGTGGCCTAGTTTTGGTCACAGACAGACAGACACCAAATCTCCATTATAATAAGATGCTGTTTCTATTTCATTGAATTTGAAATCATTGCTCAAATTGCATATGTCTTCCAGTTTGAGTTAAAAGCTCTGCAAATAAAAATCTTTAACAGTTAATCTCTACCCTGTTTGCTCCCCTCCCCCAAACCATCTGTGTGTCCAATGCCAGTGTTGGACAAATTCATCATCACCAGACAAAATAGATTTAAAAAAAAAGAAAAAGAAAAAGAAAAAGAAAAAGAAAAAGAAAAGGGACGACCATGAAAGCAAATTCGGTCGGACCGAGCAATATTTCCATTATTCTCTGTCCCGACCCCACCCACCTCCATGAAAAGACAGCCTCTCGGGCTATAATTTGAAATTAACTGGATCTGTGTCACCATCACTGGCTTTTGTATTTTGGACAGCGATTAATAAATCCGAATTTTGAGATGAGGGAAGGGTAATTATAAAAGCATATTTTTCTCAGGTTATGGACTCAGCTTCACCAATTTGTCAGATTCTATTGCATTTGATATTGCTTATTGTTTTTGCCTCCGTAAAAGAGAAAAAGATCTTTTTCTAAAGCGCTTGTAGATCTATGTTAAAATTTTCCGTTGCGACCATGATGAATATATTTCATATATAAATGGATAATAAATATCAGCCAATTCACGTCTATTAAACAGAGATTCTCTTTAAGTACACCAAATATATCTATGTGCGTTGGAATCTCTGTCATTTTTGTGTGCATATATATATATCTATCTATATATATATATATATTATATGAAAATGTATCTATCTATCTATCTATATATATATATATATATATATATATATATATTGTAAAACAAAAAGAATTTTAAAAAATTTTTTCTGAGAACAAATACATTTTGCGGACCTTCCTTTTTAAAAAATATTGAATTTTCTCCCGTTGGAACAGAACAACATTTTATATATATATATATATATATATATATGTGTGTGTGTGTGTGTGTGTGTGTGTGTGACACTATATATATATGTATATAAGTATGTATATATATGTATATAAGTAAAGTTGACGGAGTGGCCTAATCTCAATATCAGCCAGACAGCGATGGAGTCTATCCTCTTTTCACTAGTGAAAGGAGATTGTTTTTGCATCAGGTGGAGTGCCACACTACCATCACTCCTCCCTTTACTGCACAGATCCTGTGCTTTCATATGCTGAGGTGGTGAGGGATGGTATCCAACAAGGAACCTTGCGATTCCTAGGTAAGTATTTTACGACTAAGCTAAACCGGACTTCTATCTATCTATCTATCTATCTATATTAATATATATATATATTATATATATGACTGTAGATGACTGAATATATTTCATATAAATGGATAATAAATATATAAGCCAATTCACATCTATTAAACAGAGATTCTCTTAAGTACACCAAATATATTTATGTGCGTTGGAATCTCTGTCATTTTTGTGTGCATATATATATATATATTATATATATATATATATATATATTATATATAAAATAATCTAATGAGTCAGACGAACTACTATTAGTTTCGCATAAAGCTCTTCAGGGCTAAAATCTGACTAGAGTCAGATTTTAGCCCTGAAGAGCTTTATGCGAAACTAATAGTAGGTTCGTCTGACTCATTGATTATCTTTATTATTGGCTCTACTTAGGTATCGAGCACTTTTACTTATTAGCTTTCTCCTAGCGGTTATATGAATATATATATACTTATATCATATATATACATATAAATTGTTTTTTCTTTTGGCCAAATACTGTACCAATAGATTATTTTTTGTTGGTACGAATATCTTGGTCCTTTCTTTTTTTCAAAAATTTTTTTCTCCCTGGTTGATGTTTGGTAGTATATTTTTACAATCAAACTATTCAATGGGTTTTTTCTCACCGCAAGGATTTACCAACACACTTGGTATATTATATCTATATATATATATATATACATATTAATATATATATATATATATATGTATATAAGTAAAAGTTGACGGAGTGGCCTAATGTCAATATCAGCCAGACAGTGATGGAGTCTATCTCTTTTCACTAGTGCTAGACCAAGGAGCTGTTTTTTGCCTCTCAGGTGGAGTGCCACACCTACCATCACTCCTCCCTTTACTGCACAGATCCCTGTGCTATTCATGCTGAGGTGGCGAGGGCTAGTATCCAACAAGGAACCTTACGATTCCTAGGCAAGTATTTTACCGACTGAGCTAAACCGGCCTTCTATCTATCTATCTATCTATCTATATATATATATATATATATATATATATATGACTGTAGATGACTGTCGCAGAGCAAGAAACCAATGGTAGAATAGTTCAATGATAATAAATATAAGCTAAAACTTTTATTTATTTATTTACCTATTAACACTCTATCACAGATATTGAGCATCTTCTAATAATACTGTATGTTGGATTACTACCACTTCTTCAAGTATAATAATGCCAACCATACACATTGATATATATATATATATATATATATATATATATATATATATATATATATAAATTAAAAAATGGACTCTCCTGTCAATTTTCGACATATGAGGTTTCATACACACAATGAACATCCCACACAGTGATTTGTTTATAGTGGTGAAGGCTTGTGTTGGACCCATCCACAACTTTTTGGCACAGTCGATAGGAAAGAATTGATGCATCAAGGGTTGCCACAAACCCAATCAACAACCGACCTCAGGAATTTTGAATTCAGAGTTATCCCTCCCTAGACTGGTTACCTACCCAAGGCTGAAGAGCCCAGTCTGCCTATATTTTTATTAGCTGGAGGGAGAATGTATGGATTCATACCTTTCCCAAGGGCATTAGCACTATGTGAAATGCCAACAGCTTCGTCTAGGAATTGAACTTGAATCGACGTCCATTTTCCACGACTCTAACCACTAGCCCACGCACCTCCGAAACATCAAAATTATTCACATCAAGCCTTATTTAGAAAATACAGACAAGGTCATTGGGGGGGGGGGGGTCAAAGTTAAGTATCGGACATTAATTATGCTGAAAATGGGAGGTCCTTAAGGAAGAATTATGATATTGTAAAAAGAACTGGTACTCTAAAGTTGGGGCATTCCCAAAATGAGGTAACCCAGTGAGTACTCGCTAGTATTAGTATTTTTGTAATTTAACCATTATTTCTAATCAATTATACTCATCTGGATATAGGGATGAATTATTTGTATTATATCTACATCTAGATAATATATATTCTTCTTAAGTAATAGGTACCCGTTTTTGTTTTTTTTTGTTTTTTTTACAATATCCCAATTTTTCCTTGAGGGACACTTTTTGCCATACATTTCCGGTAGGGTAGGTAGATTTTTCAATCTTTTAAAATATCAAATTCCATGAAACATCAAAAGTTGTGTATTGATCTGTTAAGTACTGATACCAAATGATATCAATTTTTCTGAAACACCCTGTAACATCTCAAATGATACCAATTTTTTCTGAAACACCCTGTACACCTCAAATGATATCAATTTTTTTAAAACACCCTGTATATTAATTTTTATTACAAACTCTTAGGAAAAATTAATATCTTGTAATCTAATAATTTGACCAATTCTCATTCAAATGATCTCAAATTTTAGCAGCATGTGTAGTAGGGCTAGGTGTTTAAAAAAATTGTATCATTGAGTGTCAGGTGTTTCGAAAAAATGGTTATCATTTGAGATGTACAGGGTGTTCAGAAAGATTGATAATTCATTTGGTATCAGTACTTAACAGATCAATACACAATTTTGATGTTTCATGGAAGTTTGATATTTTTAAAAGATTGGAAAATCTACTACCCTACGGAAATGTATTGGCAAAAGAGTGTCCCTCAAGGAAAAATTGGGATATTGTAAAAAAAACACAAAAACCAAAAACGGGTATCTATTACTTAAGAAGAAATATATTATCTAGATGAGATAAATAACAAGATAATTTCATCCCATATCCAGATGAGTATATTGATTAGAATAATGGTTAAATTACAAAAATACTAAATACTAAGCGGAGTACTCACTGGGTTATCCTCATTTTGGGAATCCCCATTTATGAGGTACCAGGTTCCTTTGTTAAATACATAATTTCCTTAAGGGGACTCCCATTTTCAGCATAATTAATTTGTCCGATACTTTACAACTTTGGACCCCCCCCCCCAATGACCTTGTCTGATTCTACATAAGGCTTGATGGAATAATTTTGATGTTTCGGAGGTGCGTGGGCTGTGGTTTAGAAGCTGTGAATGGACGTCGATGTCAAGTTCAATCCTAGACGAAGCTGTTGGCATTTCACATAGTGGCTAGATGCCCTTGGAAGGTTTGAATCCATCCATTCTCCCGTCAGCGTAATACAAATAGTAGGGCAGCTGGGCTCTTCAGCCTTGGGTAGGTACCATCTAGGAGAGGATACACTCTGAATTCAAATTCCTGAGGTCGGTTGTTTGATTTGGTTGTGGCAACCCTTGATGCACAATTCTTTTCCTATCGATGTGCCAAAAAGTGTGGATGGTCCAACACAGCCTTCCACCACATAAACAAATCCTGTGTGGATGTTCATTGTGTGTATGAAACCTTCATATGTCGAAAAAATTGGAAAAAACCAGGAAAAAAAAAGAAAAAGTCCCCCTTTTTTTTAATTTTTTAATATATATATATATATATATATATTATAACTATATATATATATTATATCAATGTGTATGGTTGGCATTCTATACTTGAAAGAATGGTAGTAATCCACATACAGTATTATTGAAGAGTGCTCCATATCTGTGAAGAGTGTTAATAGGTTAATATAAATAAAAGTTTAGCTATATTATATTGATCATTGGAACTATTTCTACATTGGGTTTCTTGCTCACTGCGACAGTCATTCTACAGTCATATATTAATATATAATATATATTTATATAGATTAGATTAGATAGTAGAATAGAAGGGCCGGGGTTTGCTCAGTTCGGTAAAATACTTGCCTAGGAAATGTAAGGTTCCTTGTTGGATAACTAGCCTCGCCACCTCACATATGAATAGCACAGGATCTGTGCAAGTAAAGGGAAGGAGGTGATGGTTAGGTGTGGCAACTCCACTGAAGAGGCAAAAACGAGCTCCTTGGTCTAGCACTGTGAAAAGAGGAAGACTCATCACTGTCTGGCTATATTGACATTAGGCACTCCGTCAATTTACTTAATACATATATGAGTATGTATATATATATATATTAGATATAATTATACCAAGTGTGTTGGGTAATCCTTGCGGTGAGAAAAAACCCATTGACTATTTGATTGTAAAATATACTACCCACAACATCAACCAGGGAGAAAAAAATTTTTGAAAAAAAGAAAGGACCAAGATATTCGTACCAACAAAAAATAATCTATTGGTACGTATTTGGCCAAAGAAAAACTTATATTGTAATCCTATGTTATATAAGACTATATATATTTCATATAACGCTAGAGAAAGCTAATAAGTAAAAGTTGCTCGATACCTAGTAAGCAATAATAAAGTAATCTATGAGTAGACGAACTACTATTAGTTTCCGCATAAAGCTCTTCAGGGCTAAATCTGACTCCTATCAAGTTTTAGCCCTGAAGAGCTTTAGCGAAATAATAGTAGGTTCGTCTGACTCATTAGATTATCTTTATATATTATATAGTATATTAATATATATATTATATATATATATGCACACAAAATGACAGAGATTCCTACGCACATAAATTATTTGGTGTACTTAAAGAGAATCTCTGTTTAATAGATGTGAAATTGGCTTATATATTTATTATCCATTTATATATGAAATATATTCAGTCTCTACAGTCATATATATATATATATATATATATTTATTTATATAGATAGATAGATGATAGATAAAGGTCCGGTTTAAGCTTAGTCGGTAAAATACTTTACCTAGGAATCGCAAGGTTTCCTTGTTGGATACCATCCTCACCACCTCAGCATTGAATATGCAAGGGATCTGTGCAGAAAGGGGGAGGGTGGGTAAGTGTGGCACTCCACCTGAAGATGCAAAAAACAATCTCTTTCAACTAGTAAAGGGATAGACTCCATCGCTGTCTGGCTGATATTGAGATTAAGGCACTCGTCAACTTTACTTATATAACAATTATATACATACTTATATAATTATTTATAGGTGTCACCGCCACACACACACACACAACAACATCATATAATATATATAATATATATATATATAAATGTTGTTCTGGTTCCAACGGGAGAAAATTAATATTTTATAAAAAGGAGGTCCCCGCAAAATGTATTTTTTCTCAAAAAAATTTTTTAAAATTCTTTTTTGTTACAAATATATATATATATATTATATATATATATATATAGATAGATAGATAGATATCATTTTACATATATATATATATATATTATGATAGATATATATATGCACACAAAAATGACAGAGATTCCAAACGCAACATAGATATTTTGTGTACTTAAAGAGAATCTCTGTTTAATAGACGGCATTGGCTGATATATTTATTATCCCATTTATATTGAAAATATATTCATTCATGGTCGCACGGAAATTTTAAACATAGAATCTACAAGGCTTTAAGAAAAGATCTTTTTCTCTTTTACGGAGGCAAAACAAGTAAGCAATATCAAATGCAATAGAATCTGACAATTGGTGAAGCTGATCCATAACTGAGAAATACTGCTTTATAAATTACCCTTCACCTCATCTCAAAATTCGGATTTATTAATCGCCTGTCCCAAAATACAAAAGCAGTGATCGGTGACACAGATTCCAGTAATTTCAAAATTATAGCCGAGAGGCTGTCTTTTCATGGGGTGGGTGGGGTCGGGACAGAGAATAATGGAAATATTGGGCTCTGGTCCGACCGTAATTTGCTTTTAACATGGTCGTCCGCTTTTCTTTTTCTTTTCTTTTTTTTTTTCTTTTTCTTTTTTTTTAAATCTATTTTGTCTGGTGATGATGAATTTGTCCAATCACTGGCATTGGACACACAGATGGTTGGGGGAGGGGAGCAAAACAGGGTAGAGATTAGACTGTTAAAGATTTTTATTTGCAGAGCTTTCTCAAACTGAAGACATGATGCAATTTGAGCAATGATTTCAAATTCCAATGATAATAGAACAAGCTCTTATTATAATTGGGAGATTTGGTGTCTGTCTGTCTTGTGACAGAAACTAGGCCACTGCTTGCATCACAATACCTTCAGGAATGCAAAGTTTTTAATGAGTATTTGTTGTGAGGTTTTTTAAAGGGGTCAAGATAAGAACAAAACAAGGGTAACAAATGTAGGAAAATGTTATTAAACAGAAGTAGACAAATACAATACAGATAAAGTGGAATTACGTCCCGACAATAGAGTTTATTGGCGTAGCCGCATTGGCTTACTCCCAAGCACAATTCTCCCTGTTACTTTATAGTACCCGTCGGCAATTCCATTGGTCTTATAGGGTGTACACCTATAACAGTAATTTAATCTATATCAAATCATTAACACATATTTAATCTTATTCATTACGATGTCTCTTTGTACAATCTAGATTTGCATCAAAACAGCCCATGTTTATTGTGTGTTTAAAATCCTGCTAATGTGTCTTATATCATCACTAGATATAATGGTTTACTAATATATGGATGTGGTTAATTTGCATACAAGATTGTTAACAAAACGGATTAAAATAAACTAATTATTTGGTGTTATTGATGTCCTATTACTATTGTTTTATTCCAAATGTATTAAATTCAATTCTATGAAGTGATTTTATATAAGAGACAGACCAATTAAGTATAATTAAAATAGTGAACATTTTTTTTTATAGTGTGCTCTTATTTTAATTTTGTTAGTCTTTCTAATCTATCTCATATACAAAGGGCAGTTGGTGAATCTGTATGTCCAGAGGAAACTTCAAAAAAATAAAACAATTAATGGCAAAGTAGATATATATTACATATTAATATCACCAGGACTTGGTTTTTTGAGCAAAAATAATGATTTGTTTATATCTAGGAAGATTTTCGAAAATTCAATTTGAAAATAACAGGGGGAAAGTCATTGCATGTTATTGTTGTTTATCTTTTTTTTTTTGCATGTTGTTTTTTTTTTTTGCTTTTAAATTAATTATTGATTGAATTGAATAATGTACATCATTTATTCTTCTTTTTTTTTTTTAAATTGTAAATCATTGAATTGAAATTTCTTACTATATTTTATATATTCCATGGAATTTTATGGGGCAACGCAGCAAAGGATCTCACTCGCGATGAGTAATAATAGATCTGCGAGACTAACTTAATAAAAAATCCCCCTCTACCAGATGCCGCCGGGGGTAGCCACTTTCTATTTTAATATATTTCATACATTAAAACTTGAGTACTTATGCCTGGTGGAGGGTGCATATCTTTACGTGATAATAATATGATGTGAGATGGAATACAGAGATAAATTTGTTAAAGGATGTTAATTGTCGCAGTTAACTCACAAATGATTGTATCAAGTCTCAGTAATAAAGATTACACAATCCACTTCAGTATTGAATTCCACAAAGGGCAAGCTCCAAAAGCAAATCAACATGGGCAAGATGTCCTTTCCCCCAGAAGGAGATGTCACCTCAAATGGCTTAAAAAGACTAAGTTGGTTGGTTGGATTTTAAGCATGTTCAACCCTTGTTGGGTTATCTATGCAAATATATTGTTTTATTCATTCTTCATGGGGTATTTAGTCTTTTTTTAATCATTTTTTTAAAAACAATTTTTTAAACACATTTTTAAACTGATTTTTTCTATCTTAAACCCATGAGGCCCTAACAGGTACCCCCCACTGAGTCAGAATGGACGCTGGGAGTGGTGTTGATGAAAGGATACTCCACTTTCTCAGAGCCCAGAACTGGACTTAGAGTTTAACATCATACCAGGACAATAAGATCCTCGAGCCATCACACTAACACTCTCTTTGGATCACATCAGCTGTCTTGTTATATCTCATTAATCTCATTAAATTTTGTGTTGAGTTTTTCATGAAATTTTAGCTTTTGGGAAGCCGGGTGGCAAGGGAGCCAAATCTGCGACTGGCAGGGATGGAGGCTGAAAATATGGGGTGATTCAACCAACCATTTGCAAAAAGACAAAACGAAAAACAGAAAAAAACTCTCTCTTAAAGATTATAATAACAAGAAACAATGTGCATTGTTAGGGAAATGTACATAGTACAGCAGGATCAAGACTTACTTACAACAATTCATGCTGAATCAATTGAGTCCTAAACCTTGTATAAGGTTCATAATAATAAAACGAATTGCACTTCATATGTTATAAATATACTATGACAATATACATATCATATACCCGAGGAGAAGCTTGCTGTCACTCAGACTTCCAGTGAAGGAGACATCAGTAATCTGATGTGAAACTCAAAAGGAGTACATAATCAATAAGCAATTAATATATAATAATATTATAATAAATATAAATATAATAAGATAATAATAAATATGATGAATAATAATATAATTTATTTAATATAATTTAATAATATAATATAATTTATAATATATAAATATAAATAAATCATAATAATATAATATAAATAATATAGTATTATTTGATATAATATAATAATATATATTATAATAATATAAATATAATAAAATAATAATAAATATAAATAATATAAATATAATATTATTTAATATAATATAATATATAGATACATAATAATATAAATATCATTACATAATAAATAGTAATAATAATAATATAGGTATTATTTGATTAATATAATAATGATAATATTATAATTAAATATAATATAATAAATATAATAAATATTATATATAAATGTTATGAATAATATGTTTATAAAGTAGTAACTGATTGCGAGCTTCATATTTTGGCTATAAAGCTAGAAAATCATAGTTTTATTTGATAGGTTGCTATCTTCCAATATGTACCTTGCTCGCATCACACTACTAATGAGATCTACAAAAAGAATTAGCTCGGGGAAAAAGGAATACTCTGTTCTTGTTTTTTTTTTTTACCTGCAAATAGATCCTAGATGCAATCCAATGAAAGATTTATGGAGAATTCTAAAATTTTTTTGTTTTTTGTTACTAGATATAAAAATGTTCAACTTTCCAAAATTCGCATTTCAAGAAACCTCATTTGTCATTGATATCTATTAGATTATTTTCATACATCGAATGGATTATCCATTAGTATAATAACGCTATCAACGAACAGTACAAACTTTTCTAGCAGCATTTTTCCAAACTCAACGTAGTAAAAATGTTTTTAAAAAATTGAGTACCTATGAATTTTCTTTCAAACTGTGTCGGCATTAAATGACCCCGAGGTTGATAGCCGTAAAACAAATACAGACAAAGAAACTTCCTTAATAAGTAATGATAAAATCACACTGCCTGGTCGCTTCATTACATATGGAATAATTTTGTTGGCTTTTTAAAATATTTTATTCGGAGTTACCGATTTTGCTGTATGGATGATAGAGAAGAAGTGTCTAAAAATGCGGTCACAACATTTAAAAAAAACAAAAAACTATGTAAGTTATGTTTTGTTTAGTCCTTGTATGTGGTTTGATTACGATGTAGTATATTTTGTCGACTGTAACCACATGATTGTTGCGAAAGTTCCGATTGCCTTGAAGAAACCTACCATTACATATATATATATATATATAACAACAGAGATAAAGAGTAACAGAAAGTAATTGTTTTCCAAAATTATTTTTCTCTTTTTCTTAATAGCCAAGCTGTCTGATGATTGGCCACAATGTATTTTAATTTAGTTCTTGATTTTGCCCTTCTTTTCCATGTTAACCTGAACTCTCTTGACAATTTAATCTTCAAACTGTCTTGAGGTCATCAAAATGGTCATTTCTAGTCGCTTTGATACTCATTCTACCACTGACAGACAACGTGGTGTCTCCCTACCATGTGAGTAACTCCATAGGAAGGGTGTTGAGCAGTAAGGTCCCTTCTGCTTGGTTGCTATGTTATAACAGTTCTTGAGATATTCTAAATGACTGGCTATTTTCCAAATAGGAATATTTTTTTTAGAGGATAAAATAATTTTTTCAGAAAAATATTTGTTCAAAATTCTCTCATGTCATGAATAGGAAAAATTGCAGTATGTCTTGCCTTTGACATCAAGATTGAGCAGATAGACAGAATAATTCCCAAGGGTTGGTTTAGTTTCTTATTAGCATGTACTTTTGGGGTAATTTCATTTTTAGCAAAAGATATCGTATCAGACACACAGAGTAAGTTCATAACAATGACTGCTGTTTTAAACAGTTGCATTGCATCCAACATCTTTATCTGGGTTTCAGGCATGGTTTGTAGGGGCAAGAATTGGTTGCTACTAAGCAGAGCACCAAGATCCACCAAACTTTGTTGGATTGTTGTCATGTGGGATTACCATATCCAGTGCTGAGACGGTTAGATCATTATGGGCGATCTTTTTTATGTATTTCTCTGTCTGATGAAGAAAGACGCAGTTCAGTCAAAGTGTGCATATTTATTATATAATATATATATACATATGAAATATATCAATATTTTCAGTCATCTCATTCATGTCGCAATGCAGCAATGGGTATCCATGACAATTCATTACACCTGGAAGCTCCTCTGTGGAGCATGCCAGCATTCTTCACATAACTGGTCATTGTAGGTCCTTGCTGGCGCCCCACAACTTGCATGTCCATGTGTTGGCTTCACAGGAGAAGTCGTTTATGAGTTCATCTTGTTCTCCCAGCAGTTGTCCGCATGCCTTGTCCATCTCACTCGGCATAGTTTGTGAGATGGGGGGGGCAGGTGACCGTCGCTGTTTCCTGTGGGTGCTGTTTTCCAAACTATATTCAAGACTGCAGCGCAGCATTCTGTGTGCGCTCCCATCCAGCTTATTCTCAAGACTGCTTTGTTAGGGTCCAGGTGGTGCAGTCCATACCAGCAGCACCGACACAGCCGGAGACTGTCGCTTTCAGTTTGCCAGGGAGATGCGACTCTATATGATGTAAACTATTTGTGGCTGACATGCCTTTGCTATCCGTGTATTAAACATCGCTCTCTGTGGAAGGAGATATTACCACCTAGGTACGTGAATTGTTCTACTGGCTTAAGAGGCCTTGCCGTTGGTGTGGAGATCTTTTTCTTTATTTTTGAAACTCATGAACTCTGTTTGTAACTGGAGTTACAAGCCTATCTTTCTTGCTGGCCTCTCTAAGCTTGTAGCGGTGTATCTGCAAGAAATGCAAGGTCATCACCCGCATAGTCCGCATCTGGATTGTTTTGTGGATATCCCCTGCTCTTGCCCTTTTTTAGTGTGAACCTTTCTTATGGTATCTAAGATGTTCGGAGTACGTAGTCCTGGCATATGTATAATATATTTATAATATATTATTATAATATATAAATATATTCTTATAGGATTTATTCAAACCGTCACTCCTCATATATATATATATATATATATATATAATAGGAGGAGTGAAGGATTGAATAATCCAAAAAATGGGGTTGAATTAGAGGAAAATGTGGATATAACAACAAAAATTTAAATTCAATTGATATTTCCCTCATCATTGGCTGAAGCATTTTCCAAATTTTTATTGACGTTACAGTGCTTGTGAATTCTGCTTTTTATAGTGAAAGGTAAATGGTATATATGTAATATTATAAAAAGGAGATAGCTATATGAATCTTACAGTGTGAAAATTAGGCAATCTATTTAGTCAGAGGCTACAAGGTTGTTTGGTTGGTTTGGTTTTTAAGGCATACAACGCTGGTTGGTCCATTTTATGCTGAAGATGTGTTTTTGTTTATTCTTTCTTGATGGGTACGCAATTTTTATAAGACCAATTTTTTTTTTTTCTAAATCATTTTTTTAAACTCGATGTTTTTCT